>VKOC01035420.1:0-12666 GCA_009364415.1 Spea multiplicata | reverse complement strand
CATATATACTAATCCACACATATATACTAATCCACACACATACAATCCACTCTCACTTAATGCTTTCCTACCTTTCCTTTCTTCTTTCAGCTTCTTTTCCTCTTCTTCTTCTGTTCATCTGTCTTCTCTTCTTCCGGGTTCAGAGGGCAGCGGTGGGCGCGGCTTCAGTGCTGTGCGCCGGGATCTGACAACAGACCCCGGCGCACAGCAGCTGTTGCCGTGCGGATCGCAAGGGAGCAGTATCGGAGGTCTTTAACAGACCTCCGGCTCCCTTGAGTGAGCCGGAGGTCTGTTAAAGACCTCTGATACCGCTCCCTTGCGATCCGCACGATCGCATGGGAGCGGTATCGGAGGTCTTTGCCGGCAGCCTGCTCCTCCAGCGGCGGACATTACTGTCCGTCTCTGGAGGGGTGCCGGCAAATTGGCACCCCCGTGATGAGCGGCACCCGGTGCGGACCGCCCCGCCCCCCGCTAGGAACGCTACTGAGTGTTGGGCTATGCAATATGTGGTCATATAGTGTGATGGAATCCCTAATATTTATGCCTGTGTTTTTTGTAATTGTATTCACTGGATACACGCTGAATTCTTGCTTTGTTTTAGACAGTACTTAAAGTCTGAAATGAAGTTAGAGGGTGTGGTTATAAGGCATTTGTATGTAATCACAACACATAAAGAAAAAGGGTGGGATAGTTGTACAGTAAGAACATCGAAGGTGCTAATGGTAAGAGGTATTTTCTAAAAGTGGCAAAAGGATGAAAAAAACACACCTACATCAATACCTCCATTCAGGTCATAGTTAGTACACAAATCATATTTGTAAATAGATGTATGGGTGGGAATGTGATTTCTGAGCCGTGTTGGTGGGTCTGGTAAAACAAAAGGTATTTTGGAGAAAAAGATATTGGGTATAATCATTTGGAAAGGCTGAACTTAATGGTGTTAGTTTTGTTTTTTCAATTATGTAATTTTGAAACTATGGAAAATTAAATTAAACAAACTTACATGATAATAACACTTAATTTGCTACTGGTATTGTCCTTTTACCATTAGCATGTCTGTCAACATTTAGATACTAAAGTTGTGGCTGTTAACAACAAAACTCTAATTACTAATTACTTAATCTACATTACACTTTTTATGTTTATATAACTCACACTAATTGTATATTAGACAAAAGTTTGCCTAAGCTGGGCATGACCATAGTCATATAATTTAATGTCGGATATAGGTTTACATTGATAACACATTTTGTTTTCCCTTTTCCCTAATTTGCAGTTGAGGGCATAATGATGATCTTATCTGGCAGGGAGAATGAATACTCCCACTATTTAATTAGTTAGTCTTTTAACTTTACTTTTCTTTTAGAAAAGCCCTGGTCCCCTTTTTTCCCCTTAAACTATAATTCAGAGTTTGAACTAATTTACGTTGCAACATTGCATCCCTATCACAAAGGGATAAGGCAATTTATTTTTCAATTTATGTGATGCCCTGACAGATGTCTTGCGCACAGAAAAAAATACTATTTCCTAAATAGTCTCAGGTAACACTTAAGCTTTAGAAATGTATTTTTAGTTGAAGCATTAAATCTACTAATATTGCTAGCAGATCATGGTCTTGTAGTGATTATAAGCTTTATTTTAAGTCTGGAATATGATGAATTAGGAGTCTTTCCGGTTACATGGAATTTTTTAAATTGCATATTTCTGAAGACCTTTATCTCAAAATATCAACCAAACCTTCAAGTAAGCTGTTAACCTGTTTTCCTTCTGTATATCAATATGCACCACAGTCAGTCCAAGTCATATCTGGGAACTCTGGGTAAAGCACTGCTTTTCCGGGTCAGGGAGATACATCTTCACCTCGCCCAGGTTAGCCCCCCATATTAAGAATTTTAACAAAACAACATTGCATTTTTTCCTTTAGATCTACTCTAAAATATGCAATATCAACAATCTTTTTCAGGGGGCTAACCCATAGCCAGCCCCCCTCAACAAAAATTTCAACAAACTGTCATTGATTATGATAGCTCCGCCTTAGATCTAGTCTAATTACTAAGATATTGCGTATTTATACGCTGCCCCCCTCAACTGAATTTTGGAATGTTTTTTTATTGATTTTGGTAGATATTTGTTAGATCCGGTAAGATATGCAAATATGGTGAGACCCTCTTGGAAAGTAGGTTTGAGTTTGAGAGGGAGCCATGACAGATTCATGGGGAGACTCCTTGCCTGCCCGCCCAGTCCCCTCTTATGTCTAAGTCACCCTATGCTTATTGGGGCACAGGGTAACCAGAAAACCCTGTCTGGTCTGCCCTAACCTGACTTTCATGTACTATGCCGGTTATGAGGGCTCTACATGGCCAAAAAATGCTCCATCTATCAGGACAAACATAAAAGCTGTTTGGAACTCCCAAACGGATCGGAACTTTGCCTCAATTCGCTGGAACTTTAACCTGGTATAGCTTGGACGCCCTGCAATAGATCACCAGGCATTTCAGTGACACAATTTGAGGTTAGGAGGAGATCATTGAATTAGGTGCCCACCATATTATATATGGTGGCCATTGACGCCCCGGAGAGGGGCCACAGAGGGAACCTGCTGCAGATTTTGGTGTTGCTGAATGTCTTAACATCGAAGCACTACAGCAACACAGTTTGGGAGAAGAAAGCGATCTTAGACCTACACCTGTTTAAAGTCTTGATGTGCCAGGTATGTCATTGGTTGTTAACTGTTTTTGTGTGACGTGTCAAAGCTATAAAAACATTTGAAATAAAGATGATTAATTAATTTAAAATGAAGGGCATTCAATGAAACATAGACATAAGAATCCTGTCACATTACCAGACTTCATATGATATTTTCAGGATTTTATTCTAAATATATGCATTCTCTTCATTTAATAGGCCCTTATCGGTATCTATCATTCTCTTTAACCTCTCTACTGCTGCCTATGTCTTAGATGTGTTGAGGTTAGTATTGATAATTTTATTTAACAATACTTCAGATACTGATACCCAGATTATTTTCTTGCTTATTGAGCAATATTTATATTTCATTTCCATCAGATGAGACTATGCATTTTATTAAATGAGCATTAGTCCTACATACTCTATATCCACTAATAATAATTAGACCTGTGCATTTGGGTTTTGGTACAAAAACTAACCCCCAAACGTAAACGAAGCAGAGAGCTCAAAATTATGTTTGCATTTTGTTGCTTTTTTACTCTTACTCTCTCATGGTCTCTCACAATGTGTCCCTACCATCTTCCCTAGACCACTTCCCAGTCTCTTCTGTTTTCTTTATTCTGTCTTTGTCTGCTTCTCTTTGGTATCAGCTCCGTTAACCAGGCAGAAGTACTCTGAGAGGCCAGAATTATACAGGGAGATTCACGAAGAAAGAGAGGTGCAAAAAGCTTGTCTTTCTCCGCTGATCCTTCTGCATTATTCTGGCTTCTTGGAATAATTCCACTAAAGGGCGGATCCACAGGCACTGCCTAATCCCCATTCCTACAATCGGTGGAGAGGGTGTGCACTTTTGTGGAAGTGCAAATAATGAATCATTTTTGGTTAATTCGCACAAGCAATTGTACATCTTTTAAGCAGATAATATTTGGCAAATATGCATTGGACAAGAATGAATTGTGTGACTGGGACATGGTTGCCCTTGTCATCATTAGGCAAATACTTTATGATATATTAGGCCCTCTAGCTCTAGGTGTGGGCTAAATGAGGGCAACTATATTTTCCTATTTCTGAGTTGAAAGATATAGGCCATTTGGAAAATTGCTGTATATTTTAACTTCCTCTTGGGGTATCAAATAAGCCTCATTAAAATATTTACTGGTTATTTTCAGAGGCCTAGTATGGCGGCCACATTTTTCTCTCCTTGGGGTAACATCAGAGAAACCCAGAAATGTAGCAATGCCTCAGTGATAAGTATATACTGAGATGCTAAAAAAGCAAGAAAACACAAATACACATGCCACATCCCGGGAGTCTACAGTGGTGCGAGAGCCCGCCCCCCTACCATTTTTTGTTTCTTTTTTGATGATCTTGGTGATCATCATGTTGGTCAAGAGGAAACAGAAGTCAAATTGCTCCCAGACCTATTTCATAGGATTATTAAAGAAAGAGGAGATTCAGGAATTTTCCATATCAGGGTTCACCAGCAACCTGTTCTTGGTAAAGAATAATGCATGAGTGACAGATCATAAACTTAAGAGAGCTGAATGCATGGGTGACATATCACCATTTAAAAATGGAAGGCATTCATTGCGTTTTAGATTGCCGTATTCCATCTAATTGGATAACAAGGATAGATTTTAAAGATGCTTATTTAATAGTCCCCATGTACCTTTGTCATCAACCCCATCTTAAGTTCTGTTGGGAAAACAGAGAATACCAATTTACATGCCTTTCATTTGATCTTTTTTCTGCCCCACAGTGATTCATAAAGCAAATGAAGCTGGTAGTTTATCTACTCTGGGACAGAGTATCTAAATGATATCCTTATCATAGGTCAGAGCTTTCATCAAACCAATTTACATACCAATTGGACAATTGAGCTTGCCAACCGATTTGATTAGTTTTAAGCAAGAAGAAAATATAATTATTAGTTAATTAGCTTGAATTGTAAATGTGTTATCGGCAGCGATATTTACTCATTGTCTTCATTATAGGGCAAAACATTTTCGGGAAGGTTTGAAAACCACAGACTTCATTCCTTTCTCTGAAGATGCCGAGTGGTACTGCTGTGGTGGAATAAACATGTATAAACTTGGAACAAAAAAAACATTTACGGACCTCTTCCGGATATCGTGTTAGAATCAGATGCTAGCCAGTTCAGTTGAGGAGATTGATATAAGGTATGGCCAATCTATAAATCACTTAGGAGGCACTAATTCAACAGTGTTAGGCGAGTTAGTGAAGGATTTCTGGCATCTTTGCCTAGAGAAAGGAATCACCAAAATACATTCTGCAGGCACTCAAATGATGGGCAAGACTAGAATTCAAGATACTTAGAAAAAACTACACAAATCAGTTTTCCAGAAGATTCTTGGAATATGGGTGCTTATGGAAACTTTGGTCTAGCTGGTGCCTGGAACGGGTTTGGATCCATTTATGCAGATATAGAACACAAAGATAATGTGCTTTCTTACTTCTTTGATACAGGCAAAGCATACAGAATAATTATTTATACTTAACACAATTATCAGTGTCCTATATGTTCGACGTTTAGATATTAATAAAAATCATTCAGCCCTGACAGTGTGACCGTTTTTATTTCTAAACGCACTAAAATATTTCTACAAAAAAGAGCGTACAACCTAAAAAGCATAAAAAAATCAGATTGCCAGGTCACTGCTAGAATAGTAACGACCAATAAGTATACAAAACAAACCAATAATTCAGTGAATAGCAATCAAAGAACATCTATGTAAGGCATAAATATTGTGGATTACGCCACACTATATAGCAATATAGCCTGCTGGTCTGTCAAGGTACCCCAAGTTAGTCCTACCTAATTTTTTACAGCTATATTGTTTACCAAGGAGCTGAATCAATGGGACTCCACTATGTTTCAACTCAAATGAAACTCTCAAGCAATTTTAAGGTTTGGTTAGAACATGCAAATAGGATTAAGCACTATATGGCCGTATTGTGTGACAGAATCTCCAAAATGTATGACCTAGATTTCTGTATATTTTTTGTGCTATGCATGTTTGCAGATTCTGACCAAACCTCTAGTTTGAGCAAGACCCTTTAGCCACACAGGTACCTCATTAATGGTGTTCTTTTAATGGTATTCACTGGGTGTGCGCTGAATTCTTCCTTTGTTTTGTGTACTAACATATTTACTAGGTTTGTTTGGTAGCCTAAATTTGATAATCCTCGGTTATGTGTGGTCTCTTGTCTTCAGATTCACAAATAAAGAACAATTTCCTCATGGACATCTTCTGATCCCAAATTGTTAATTTAATTTCGAAACTCATTCACAGCTGTTTCTTCCTTCACATTAGCTAGATGGATTGTGCAGTTAGCAGGCATTGATACTAGTTGTTTTAAAGCTTATTCAGTGAGAGGGGGTCTGGCCTCAAACGCCTTTTCTTCTGGAAGTTGTTTAGTGCTCAGAGCAGCCAATTGGTCACAGGAATCTACATTCACAGTTTCAACTGTATTAAACATTTATCCTCTACTGTTGTAAATTAATTGTTTATTTTATTTCCGCTTTAAACTAGTATAATATGAACTTTTGCTAAACAGTGAATATTTTTTACAATTGATATTCTTGTCTCTTTTGATGTCTCTTTTGATGTTCAGGACCTGCAAGAAACACTTGGCCTGGAAAGAGATTCTTCTGCTACACAAATAAGAGCTATATTTTAAGTCACTGCGTTAAAAAGAAATCTGCAGATTTTATAAAAAAAATATTTATAGCAGCCCAGAAACTTTTATAACAAGTCAGGTGCAACACCAATCCAATTTTGTTCAAGTTTGTCATTGGTGGCCATTATGAATGCTAGTCTACCTTGGCTTTAAATCCACTATTGAGGGTACTGGAGCCTGCTTCTAACATCACAGATTTTGCAGATGTGTTTTTGTATATCTTTAATCCACATACATCTTTTGCAGTCTTTCTAGATCGGATTGCAATTTTGGAAGTGGTGACTGGATTTCACATAAACTTAAATATGTCTGAGGCTCTGTGTTTGGGTGTAACCTTATGCTTTGCTTTGAAGAAGGTCTCACTGTTTAGAGGCTATTAGGGGATTAAATTACCTAAAATCACCAAACTTTGTATTCTTTGAATATTAATCCAACAATACAGAGGTTTCTGGCAGAATTTAAAACTTTTTTTTTAACCAGGTGCTCCTCTTTGTTTTCAAACCTATTGATGATAACTTAATCAAATAGCACTTTAGGTAATTTTATGGCAAAAAAACAAGAATCCTCTTACACAAGCTTCAACAATCTAAATATACTTTAGAATTTAATTTGTCAGATGTTAAATATTATAATCTTATGACCCTATTTAGACATGCCATTGACTTGTATAACTTTTCATACCAATGTTTAAGAGGCCATGCTGGTGCACGGATTTTTGTCACCTTAGAAAAAGTCTCATTATGGAGGCCCTTTGGCTATGCACCATGTGATCATGTCAGGGGTCCTCTCCATTCCAGTCAGGAGATCTGGATAGATACTTACTATGCAGTGGTGTGGGAAATTATATAAATTCTGTTATCTCCTCATGATTGGAATAATAATTTAGACACTTTTTCATCAGAGATCCTGGAAACTCCCACTCACTCTAGTACAAAGAAAATGCAACCCTGACATGTTTTTATTGCCAATTCTGGTTACCTGATATCTTACTTAACTCATTTTCCTGTTCCTACTGTTTCATGTCTTGATGTGTGCACATGTCTAATAAATGATAAGTATGTATTTTGTGAGAACTATGATATTGTAATGTATCTTATATTTACTCTCTTAATAAAAAGTGAAATCATCCTCCTGTCCCCTTACGCTTGCTGCCTTGATGTCACTCTTGACTTAAACCTTTCATTCACCCCCCATATGCAGTCTGTCTCAAAAAAAGCTCTTGTCCATGCCCTCATTATCTCCCGCCTTGACTATTGTAACCCTGTCTTATCCAGTCTCCTTCTTACCCATCTAACCCATCTACAATCCACCATGAATGCTGCTGCCAGGCTTATCTTCCACTATCACCCATGAGTTTACTAACATCTCTTGAACTCCAGTCCATGAGGATTGCAAAACTATGTATTTTGTGTATTCTTGCCTTAATGCAGGTTTTTAAGATTATTTTTAGTTGAGATGAGATATTCAAAAACTCTGGTCTGTTTGTATCCCTCAGAGCCTGGAGTTGTGCATCTCATCACAAACAAAAGTTTCACTATTTTCCAGTTTCTATTACTGAGAAAGATTTTCATTTCGGCCTACAAATTAATATGTTGACATTCCTCTACTTATTTAACACTGCCTTTGTATGTTAATAAAAAGCTTTATTAACATAAAAAGTATTTCCCATATAGATGTTCTAAAGCAGATATACTGTATCAGTAATTCATTAAAATAAAGCAAACTTAACTTACTTAATGGGTAATGAGCAATTGTGACAAGGATTTTCATTAAACAAAGTATTTTATTCATATATTGTTATAGTTATTTTTATCAAGTAAAAGGAACAATATCAATAAAACTAAAAACATCAGACTTCATTTTAAACATTTTATTAAAATATATTTTTTATATATGTTTTGTGTAAAAAGTCTCAATAGTACCTTACAGTATAATAAGCATATTTACTACTTATTAATACTCAAGGATTAACCATTTTTTTTCTCTGCATCTATTTCTTTAGTCTAAGATTATTCCAGTTAATTTGCAATTTGCAGATATACAAATGGAAAAACCAGCATGTGAATGAACAATCAATATCCACTTACAATGGTGTAGCCCAAAATATTATTCTTTTAAATGAGTAGTAGCTCTTTTAATTATTTCCAAATGTATATAATTATATAGTCTGAGAATTTTTTGGAAACAACAGTAGAAAGTAACATACAAATGATATTTTAGAAAAAGGCACATAATGGTAGATCCGTGGGCCAGCTTAGTTAAAAACACACTTGCAGAACATAGACATTCAGATCCTCTTTTGCATATTCATGCCTCGGAGGCTAAGTGGATGAAGTACCTAACAAAACTTTTATACATTAAGAAATGTGGATGCTTGGATGCCTTGGAATTGGGTAAACTAATAAAAGATGCTATACAGCTGAACTGAAAGCTATTTAACAACCACTATGAAATGTTCCTATACCCTAAGTAATGCAAATGTGTACAGCTAGTTATAAACTAAGCTTATATTTCATGTGCAAGTAGTAATGGGTCTGGTTTTCAGTGACACAAAATATATAATTGTGTTTTTGTGATTTAAAATGGGTAGAGATAGGCTAAAGATCATTCCTTTCCTACATGTCTTATTTAATACAATAAAGTTAACAATGTTAAAAATGATTTGCAAGTACCATAACTAGTCTTCAGAATTTGAATTTAGAATTCAAATTCTTATCAGAATGAAAACCAAAAGAAAACATTAGAACAAAAAGATGTTAGTCTCAAAGAACTGATAGACCAAAACAATAAAATGAAGTTAAATTGCAGGTTAATTTGCCCTTGATCTTGTTATGACAGGGTGAAAAATAACTTGGTTTATAATCTTAACATGATCAAGAAGAATTAGTAATGGGGTGTAGCAAAACCTGTAGAATCATCTAATGAATGATGATAATGCTTATGACCTGGAAAATGTCCTACTAATGAAAAGTGACAGTGGTTCTGTACTACATGATGCTTATGCTGCCACTAGGAAAGAAGACTTATGTGAATATTAGGGGGAATTAGAGAACATCACCGTGTCTGGAATTTAATATGCTGGGGGCTCACTGGGACTCCCTGGGACGACTGATTACTGTTTACTTTTCTGATATTCCATTTCCCCGTAACGGTCTAGGCTGATGGCTTCTGATTCTCCTGCCTTACACGCTTCCACGCATAAGGTGCATACTGTCGACTCTTTTAGGCTCATCTCCTGGAATGTGGAGGGTCTTAACTCCCCTGTTAAATGAAAAAAATTCTCACTCGTCTTCACCAATTTCGTCCTGATATAATTTATCTACAGGAAACTCATTGGTGTGACCCGGTAACTAATAAACTTACAGCCCCCTTTATTGCTGGTTGTTACTCGACATTTTTTCCAAAAAATCCAGTAATCTTACTGCTGACCCTGGCCTGGACACTTCCCGCTCGGATTCCCGCCCCACGCAACTCTTTTCAACACCCCTATTGGACCACTTCCGTCTTGTAGATACCTGGAGACATGTCCACCCAGTGGACAGGCATTTTACGTTCTACTCACATCCCCACGACTCCTTTTCTAGGATAGATTATTTTTTTCTCCAGGAGCCTCTGCAATATAGGATAAAAGATGTCCACATTTTCCCTATAGCTATTTCTGACCACGCTCCGATAGGGCTAGATCTTCTGCTTGCTACCCCTCGGTCGTTCTCCTACAATTGGAGATTCCCCTCTAATCTCTTTCACTCCAACGACTTCTGCTCCTATCTGTAACGAGAGTGGCTTAATTATGATAATGATAATCTCGCCCATATAGACGATGTGAACCTATTTTGAGAGGCGCCTAAAACTGTGTTGCGCGGACACATTATTAGCTACGTGGCGGGATGTAGGCGGGAGACTGCTGAGCGGCTCCTGCACCTGGGCCGTGATCTGTCTCGGGCATACTCTAACCATATCCTGTCCCAATCTGCTTAAACTGCGAAGGTCTATAAAGAGACTAAAGCATTGTATGATGCTTGGGCCACTGAGAAGGCGCAGATCTCCTGTGCCTATATGCACAATAGATATTTTCGCTGGGGCAACAGGGCAGGGAAACTCCTGCCTAATTTGGTCACTCACCAAATATAAGCGACAATGTATTACCCATTTGAGGGATCATGATCAAACTCGTACATGCACTCATTATACAAAGACTTGTAGTTGCTCCTACATATCCATTGAGCTCAGCATGTTTTCCACTGCAGATCAAGGCTGCTGCTTTGTGTTTGTACACAAAGGTTAACAAAAAGCACACTACCGGTTTTGTAGGTCTGTTGCCCACTTCATCAGGGGATTAGCAATATGTTGTACAGGATAGAAAGGGATAGACAGGGAGAAAGATCACACTTAGGCACATAACTAAGATCTCACATCAGGTCCCTACACAAGTCAAATGATTGGAAGGGGTTTCACATGACCTCACAACACCTCTTGGTCGCAGTGCCGGCATTTCATGCTGAGCGCCGGAATAAGACATCATCTTCCGGCGCTCAGCAGTGAATCAGCGCCCACCGCGGTAGAGCAGTTAGACAGAGGCCTTTTGCTCTCACCGCAGGACTTCTACAAGGTAAGTGAACTTCAAATGGGGGAGGGTAGATAGTGAGGAGGTGGGTAGATAGGGAGAAGGGAGTGAGATGGGGGACAGGGGGTAGATAGTTAGGAGGGATAGATAGGGAGAAGTAAGTGAGAAGGGGTACATAGGGAGAAGGAGTATATAGGGAGAAGGGAGGGGGTAGACAGTAAGAATGGAGGGAGAGGGGGTAGGTAGTCAGAAGGAAGAGGGGGTAGATAGTGAGAAGGGAGGGAGAGGGGGGTAAATAGTGAGAAGGGAGGCAGAGGAGCGTAGATAGAAGCAGCGAAGCAGTGAAACAGCGCGCACCGCGGCAGAGCAGGGAGACAGATGCCTCTCGCTCCCACTGCAGGACTTCTACAAGGTAAGTGAACTTCAAAGGGGGGAGAGGGTAGATAGTTAGGAAGGGGTAGATAGGGAGAAGGGAGTGAAAAGGGGTAGATAATGAGAAGGGGAGAGAGGTGGTAGATAGTGAGGAAGGAGGGTAGCAAGAATATTGAAATAAAGAGTCAGAATGAGAGAGATAATGAATGAATTAATGTGTGGATGCATTGTGTGAATGAGTGAGAGAATAAATGTATTAATGTGTGGATGAATTGTGTGAACGAGTGAGAGTATGAATTAATGTGTGGATGAAAGTGAATTAGGGAGTGACTGTAAAAGTGTATGTGTGAATCATTTGTCAAAAAGGCAAAGATGGTATAAGCAGGGTGTTTTAGCATTGGGGACCAAGATGGCACAGGTAGCTGTTTTGGGAACAATGTTAACTCATGCTGGGCTATTTGGGGACAGAGATGGGATGTATATAAAAATACAAAAAAAGAAAAAAAGTTCAAACTCTACGAATAATGCACACCTTATAGTATGTTCCCTACAAGTGCTGGGAAAGTATCAAAAATCTATATAAATTATGTATTTCTGTAATCAGGACACCTGAATTGATAAACTTGGAGGAGATTTTCCATCACTTTACCAAATTTTGTGAGAATTCAGAGGGAAATATATAAAAAAAATAGTAGGTTTTTCTGATTTTCGCTAGTTTTAATACATTTCTCACCCTAAATTTGCAGCTAATCATCTAACTATGGTATCCAAAGAAAGCTCTATCTCTCCTTGAAAAAACAATATGTAGTTTACAGGGGTACACTATTCACTGGAAAGGAGAATAATCGCTGAACCGACATACTGGCGCCACTGCCGCCGCAGCGTGGTCCGATGCCCCTGCCGCCGCGGTGTCCGCTGCCGCCAGTATGGGGGCACCCGGCACCCCTCCAGAGACGGACAGTAATGTCCGCCGCTGGAGGAGCAGGCTCGCAAGGGAGCAGTATCGGAGGTCTTTAACAGACCTTCGATACCGCTCCCTTGTGATCCCCGCGGCAACAGCTGCTGTGGGCCGGGGTTTGCTGTCAGATCCCGGCGCACAGCACTGAAGCCGCGCCCACCGGTCTCCGTGCCCTCTGACCCGGAAGAAGAGAAGACAGAAGAACTAAGAAGAAGAGCGAAGAGGAGGCAAAGAAACTGAAAGAGGAAAGGTAGGAAAGCATAGAGTGACAGTGATAGTGGATTAGTATATATGTGTGGATTGGTATATGTGTGTGGATTGGTGTGCGTGTGGATTGGTGTATATGTGTGTGGATTGGTATGCGTGTGGATTGGTGTATATG
>VKOC01035417.1:0-17488 GCA_009364415.1 Spea multiplicata | reverse complement strand
CGGGCTGGTGAGCTGCCGCTGATAAGATGGACCGGCTGTCACATCTCTCGGTTCCTCCCACTGCCGCTCCCGGAAATGTGAGCTGCCGCTGGGGAGAAGGGCCGACTGCCGCATCTCCCTGGATCCCTGTAGTCATTGCAGGTGTGCGCTCTGCCCTGTTTCCAGCTCTTCAGCTGGGGCTAAGGGATCTGGGCAGACTGCCCAGCATTCTGAGGACTCAGGTGTGGAGACCGCAGTGTTATCCACCCCTCTTGGGCTAACATCCTCAGACATAAAATCGATTAAATCACCAGTCTCTGGATCCGGTTGTAGAGCACAATCGCATAGCTCCAGTATTGGATCTGGGCTCCCTACCCAGTATCCCTGTGCCTCAGAGGTGAAGACCCCAGTCTCATTCACCCCTCCCCGGTCAACATCCCCAAATTAATAATCAATAAAATCCCTGGACACTGGGGCATTCTGTTGAACACGGTCAAACAGTTTTTTATACGCCTTCTCCAGTTCCCATTCCCGTGCAACTAAATAATCTAGATCATCTCCCAGTCCGAGTGCAGCAAGGAGGTCCAACTCTCTGAGATCCTGGATGTCCTCAATCCGCCACTTTGCTGTACTGCCGAAGTCTGGATCCTTGTGGAGACTGTCCCATATTAATCCCAGGCCGCCGAAGTCATAGCCCTCCGTGGGCTCTGTGCACTCCAGACCTGGACACAGCTGTGCTGAGTACCACCGCAGAGCCCTATAGCTATCGTCCAACCTCACCTCTTTCTGGACCAGCACCTCCAGCTCAGACACCCACTCCTCTTTGGGCTGCTTCCCCAAAAACAACATCAGCATCCTCCGCTGGAGCCAGAACCTTTCCTCAAAAGTTACGAGGTTCTTACCCTGGTAGTCCTGTTCCCATTGAAGAGCCTCCAACCAGAGATTCCGATGAATACAATCCCTCCACAGGAGCTCATCCTCTGCCGATACAGTTCCACCGAACTTTGTACATGCCTCCTGCACACGCCATCTGAACTCCTCTTCCAGAGCTGAGAATCCTGACATCACTCCCTTCTCTGCCCGCAGAGTGATCAATCCCAGTGGTGGTTTGAATGTCCCGCTTGCAAGGAAGCATCCCACCGCTGCCACCAATGTAACGGAGCTGGCTAGTTAGACCGACTACCTCCGCTGTCTTGTGCTCCCTTAGCCTGGGACACCACACTTTCCCCAGTTCCCCAGTCACTAGCCGAGACTCAGTGTAGGGTAAAACCAAACGAAGACTGATTTATTTTAGACACACAGAGCTGGATATATCCAGCAAAACACACATTTACATAAAACAAGATATTGGGACACAAACCGCCCCCTTAATCTGCCTCTCAGAGACAACAGGGGCAGTAACGGGATTAACAATACAATAGGTGGGGGAGACTGATTTATACATTAAACTAAAACAATGGTGGTCACTCCCTGGTGGCAGATCCTGGCTGTCTGCTGGAGATAATCCCCTCAGCCAGTGATGAGAAGATACTGCTGGGGGTAGCCACAGAATCTTTACAAATCCAGGACCCATAGTCAATAGGGAGGAGGCTGGCAGTCAGGCTTCTCCAGTGGCCCCAGTGATGGAGGGTTCTCTCACACCATATTTGCTTGATTATAATACAAGGTTTTTTCAGCGCAAATGCTCTGGAAAATAACTATCGTCTTATATTCGAGGTTGATTTCTAATCAGACCTCAAATAGAGGTCTGACTACAAGATTAAGATCTTCCTCTCCGGCAGCCGGGGCTTCTATGACGGAGCGCCGGCGTCACATGACCTTCCGGTGCTCACTCATAGAAGCCCTGGCGGAAGTGCCGGCAGCAGAGGTTGTCTGCGCACATCGCGCCGGCTATCACCACTACACACCAAGGAATCTGAAGCATGGGGAGAAGTCTAGGGAAGCACTGGTAAGTTGGGGGGAGGGTAAGAGTGGCATATGGGGGGTATAAGAGCTTTCTGTAGGCAGAGTGACATATAGGGGGTATAAGGCATATCTGGCAACAGAGAGACATATAATGTCTAATATAGATTAGACATTATGGCACAAGCCAGCCATCCCCAAACACATACCCGCAAATAAAATACAAAAGAAAAAATACAAGAATAATAAAATGTATCCTACACCCATATGTTTTTCTGTGAAAATGCACTGATGTCAGCCTTTTCTTTTTTTCTTGCGCACTCGCTACTGTATATCATAACTCAAACACTTGGGGTATTTCTGTGATCTGTAGATGGCAGCTAAATACATTCTGGTGGGTTTCTCTGCAGTTACATGTAATCTGTGCAAACAATCCCGAAAACATAGAAAGTTTGGTGAAAAAAGCAACAGAAATAAACTTTACAGCTCGGTTTGCCAGGGACTGGTGACCAACTGGTTGCATGATATCCTTTCCGGGCCTCCTTTTTGGCTTGTCTCTGCTGTCCGCTCTGTTCAAGTTTCTCGTCGTTGTCCCAGAACACTTTCGAAGTGCTCTGGGAAGCCTGAACAATGGACAGGAACAGGTTAAAAGACATATCTGTTATCAGAAATTATCCCTTATCCAAAATACTTATGGTCCCAAGCATTTTGGATAAGGCATACTCAACCTGTATATGTTGATATATTGAAAATAATAGTACCGCATTATTGGATTATTACTAATGTTTGGCTACTCTTTAATACCATTTTATATTTGAGTGTTAAGTGCCTTTTTTTAAAAAAAATATCCAGTAGCAATGTGTGTGATGCCTCTCGCCTTCAGTTAGATTACTTCATGGATGTTGCTTTAATCTACTATTTTATTAATCAGTTACTGTGCTTTATTTGACAAATTCTTTAAATAGCTGAAAATCAACTTCGAACGAGCCAAACATCTTGTTAATGTATAAATGACTGAGAGCAAACAACCTATTCTTGTTATATTTTTATCTGTTGGTTAAACTTGTTTGGTTTAGCAAACTCAACATTACAAGGAGATTTGGTCAAATCAAATTGGAGGACTATGCGATGATGTTCAATTCGGAGATATGCAAACTTATGCATCATGTAAAAATAAATGTGCAAATTATAACTTAAATAGAGTTGTGGTAGGAAAATCATTAAATGGGAAGGATTTGGGAATAATGGTAGACAATAAACTATGCAATAATGTTCAATGTAAGCTTCACAAGGACCAGTAAGATATTGAGTCCCAGGGGTTTTTGTTACCGGAGCAATTTTGCCATTTTTGCGGTTCAGCGATTACACCCCTTTCCTGCGAATAGTGTACCCATGTAAAATATATTGTTTTTTCAAGGAGAGAGAGGGCTTTCTTTTGATACCATCCTTAGATAATTAGCTGAAAATTTAAAACCTAATTTTTTATATATTTTCTCCTCTGAATCCTCACAAAAGTGGGTAAAGTGACAGAAACAAGTTTTTCAATTCATGTGTCCTAATTTCAGAAATACCTAATTTTGTATATATGTATATATATATATATGTATGTATGTGTATATATATTTGGGCACTCTTGATGCAGCTATTTGGCCACCAATCAAAGGTGGCCGCAGAAATTATTTCCTGCGCTTTTTTTCACCAACACTACTGTGTTGCTTAGAATTTTCCAGAGGGCCATATCCATCCCTTACATATAGTACCCTATTTAGTAGTATTTTTTTATACTTATGGCTTAAAAGGTTTGGGGGTTGTGAACTGGGGCAGGTGTTAGGGCAAATGAATGTAAGAGTTTTTTCTTTTTTTTTTTATCTGTTCTTAATGAAGGTGATGTCACAATGACATCACTTAGCTAATTTTTTAGTGTTTTTTTATTGTTAAAAAAATCACACTTTTTTTTCTTCGTATTTTAGCATGTAAGATGAGTGAGAAACATGGTTTCTCACTCTCCTCCCTGCGATCCCCCTGCACCGATCACACTGTGATCTCCATGCAAGTCCCTATAGACTTGCATATAGATCAGTGTCTGTGATCAGTGCCTCATCGGTGTGATCGGATATCCCAACAGGGTCTACATAGACCCTGCAGGGGATATCCTGTCCTCCGATGACCTTTTGGGTGACATCAGCATGTAAAACTGTAACAGTTTTCCGGTGCTCACGCCGGCAGCTGTTGCAGGCGATCGCGAAGCAGAAAGCCAGCGATGCTGCTTTCTGCTGACAGGAGGGGTCCAGGCTGCCAAATTACAGCCTGATCTCCCATATAGCGGCAGAAATGTGTCCATAAGGGTTTCTTGAGATGTGTTTTATGGAATGTACAGTTAAGTCCATAGGGGACTGAAGGAGTTAAGCATATACGATAATATATATTCTATTATAGAAATACATACAGGAAAAATACCAAGCATTTTCTGAAGCCCTTTTCAATCATTGTACTGTACAAAGAGCAAAAAATCATCCTTTAAGGTTTTACGAAAGGATATTTCACCTAAAGCAGCAAAAAGGGTTATTTCCAATAAAAACAATAAAGATGTGGAATCCAGTACCTGCAGAGGACATGCTATCAAATCTGACTGATGCCTTTAAGCTTAGACGACTTCAATGTGGGTTTTTTTCTTTCCTTTGGGTCAAACTTGATGTACCGTATTGGCTCGGATATAGGCCGCCCCGTATATAGGCTGCCCCCGTATATAGGCCGCCCCCCTAAAAAGTTTGGTGCTTTTTTTTTTTTAATTAAAAAAAAGGTTTTTTAATAAGACATGCTGCCACTCTGACCCCCCCCCCCTCGCAGATATGGCTGCCACTGTCCTTCCTCCCCGAGATATGCAGCCACTGTCCTTCCTCCCCGAGATATGCAGCCACTGTCCTTTCCCCCCGGAATATGCATGCCACTGTCCTCCCCGAGATATGCGCCACTGTCCCCCCCGAGATATGCTGCCCACTGTCCCCCCCCTGCTCCCCCCCCCGAGATTATGCTGCCACTGTCATCGTCCCCCCCGAGATATGCTGCCACTGTCCTCCTCCCCCGAGATATGCTGCCACTGTCCTCCTCCTACCCCCCTGAGATATGCTGCCACTCTGCCCCCCCCCTTTACCAGCACCGGAAGTTGTATACGCCTATTGCGTAGATGTCCCCCGCTGGCCCCGCAAGACAGTCGGGAGTCTGCTCTGGTAAGTCTTGGGGGCAGGGTAAAACGCATCGTGCGGACGTTCACCGTATGCCGGTGAACGTCTGCACGATGCGCTTAGACAACCTCCCGTGCCGGCACTCCCCCCATGGGAAGTGCTGGCAGGGGAGGCTGTCTGAGCGTATCGGAGAGTAGGATGCAGGTCCCCTGCACCGCTACGGGGGATCTGTATCCTAACCCTGCTGCCTGCCCGGAACTGCATGTCCCGGGCGTCGGGTGCTAGACCCCGAATATTCGAGCCAATACGGTACTTTTTCTGTACCCTTTTTAACATGTTACTATGTTACTCTTCGCCTTTCTAATTGCGTGTACCTGAACTAATAACTAATCATATATGTCTTTACTGCATAATGTTGTAGCATATATAATTGCCTTTATAATAGTAATTGTTATTATAACAATATTTTCAGTCTTTGCAATGAAATTGGCTAAGACTAGGAATTTTAGTTTTGATTGTATAATTTGTTTTCAGAACAAACACATTTTCAAAAATAAATTGAATATTTGAAATAACAGTCTCTCTCTAAAAATCCAGATTTGGAAAGTGAAGAAAGCCTTAAAGTTACACATTCAATGGAGAAGCATGCCACCGGTAATTAAAGTAAGTATATATTTTACCTATAAACAAAAAGTTGTAAATCTATGGGGTATTTTGATTAAAGGAATAGACCTCTAAATGCTTTTCATCTCTGTATATAAAACAGAAACCATGAAAAATATGATTTATTTATGGTAATCCCATCCCACTTTAATGGCAGCATGACATGGAAGAGCATGCAACAGAAGCTTTGAATCGTTCTGTGTGCTTCCTTGTGTTATGCAGTTCACAATTTTTCTTCTTGTAGTGTAAGGTTTGGGGGTTCAGTGATATATAGGTATGGCGAAGTTATGAAGTTTGATGTTCCCCAACTCCTGGCATTAATAGTCACGCTGCCATGTCTGAGCCCCAAAACTATTTTAAGCTATTATTGACCAGAAGCTTGTTTGACCATGTTCAAATAATTTATCAAATATCTGGCAGAATATATAGATTTTTATTATAGGTTAAAAAAACCTACAGTTACCTTGTTCTCTAACTGAAATAAAGCCCTGCCTAAGGTATCCCAATATTTCCAGCAGCAACAACCAGGAATAAATTCACAACTTTAAGCATTTATTTACAGATTTTTTAATAAAATTAAATACGTTTTCTCCACCAGCAGTCAGACTAGTACCCAGAGCAAGTCTGTGCTTGTATACCAATTATGAAGTGCATTAAATACTTTGTCACAGGGAAAGTTGATTTACTTTTATTTTAATTATTTATGGCCATCATTTCAGTTTGCCATATCCCAGTACATAAAAAGTTTGTTTCACTAGATCTATGTGAATTATTAAACACATGCTATTTAGTGATCTTCTTATCTATTAAGGAGAACTGTCACACTTACTAATATTAGCATTACAGTTGTAATTTTGTTTTTGAGTTAGTGTAATTGGTTTGAGATACTTAAACCCTTTTTGTATCCATTGTATTTTATACTCCCCTTGACATTTTTACTCATATTTCCCCTTTTTTTATGTTTATGGGACCCACTAAGATTATACACTCACCGGCCACTTTATTAGATAAACCTGTTCAATATACGATTTTTTAGGGTAAATCAATGTTTATTACGCATTTTTTGATGAAATCCAATAAAGGGAGAGGGGGTACAGAAAGATAAAAGGGAGGGGGGACACGGATGAGGGCACAGTCCAAATCCAGCACAACATATGCAGTAAGAAAAAATACACAGCACGAAGGGTAAACGTTCGGGAACAACACATCCGGGTCAGCAGTATGACAACGGAAACATGATGGACCAATCAAAATTGGTAACCAGAGAAGTGACACCGACGTGGCCCGTGACACAACAGGATGTGGTACGTGTGAAGGGCTCCGAGTGGAGCGGGGCCAACGAGAACGGTAAACTATAGAGTCGGGGACAGCCAGGGGCCAGTCCCCCATGGGAGGCAAAAAGCGTCCGACACCGGAGGGAAGTCGGGGCTCGGGTACAGCATAGTGGATGAAGTTCCATGAGCAACCGGCAAATGGTATCGTGACGGACCGGGGAGAGGACAATAAGACAAAGGTTCAAGGAAGGGGAGAGGGAGACAGGGAGCTGAGGACAGAAATGGATAGGAGCGGGAAGAAGTGAGAAAAAAGAAAAAAGAAAAAAAAGAGGGGGGGAGGGGTAGGAGGCAAGGTAGGGTGCTACGGAGCAGGTGTGGGCGCCAGGTGAGGGCGGACCTCGGGGCCCGAGAGGTACTGCACCCAATGATACCAGAGACGAAGATGTTTTTCAGACCTGTCGTCCACCGAGCACATCAGCTCCTCAAGGACACGTCTCCGCTCCACCCGCAGGATCCACTCCCGAATCGAGGGCAGGGCAGGGTCACCCCAATGCAGGGGGACCAAAGATTTGGCTGCCACCAGGAGATGACAGAGTATCGAAGACTTGTACCAAGAGACAGGATAGGGCATATGCAGCAACAGGAGGAACTCGGGGGTGAACGGCAGTTGTCTGTCAGTAAGAGCTTGGGCGATGGAATGGACCGTGGTCCAAAAAGAGAGCATCCGAGGGCAAGACCACCACAAGTGAAGGATCGAACACGGGGAAGCCCCACACCTCCAGCACTCATGCCGTACGTCGGGATTGTATCGGGCTAACGTGGACGGAGGACGGTACCAACCGGCCAAGAGCTTATAGGACATCTCCTGGTCCTTGTTATTGATGGAGCACTGGTGAGTGAGGATCGATATCTTATGCCATTGCCCCTCCGTAAGGGACAGACTCAGGGAACTCTCCCATCTGCCCACATGGGGCAGAGTAGCGGGGTAAACAGCGGGCAGAAGAAGTGTACCAAGGCGGGAAGAAAAGGCTTCAGTCTATTCGCCAAGATTTTAGCGAACAGCTTAACATCTGCGTTAAGCAGGGAGATCGGGCGGTAGCTGCCGCAATGTTCCGGATCTTTGCCCTCCTTTGGGATAAGAGTAATGGATGCCAAAGTGGAGTGCGGGTGTATCCGGCCGCCATCCAGGATAGAATTAAAGGCATCCACAAAATGCTGGCCAAGCTGTTCGCGGAAACGGGAATAATATTTCAGGGGGAATCCGTCAGGGCTGGGACATCTCCCAGGCCGAGAGGATTTGATGGCAAAGGAAAAGTCTGCGAGAGAGATAGGAGCATCCAAGCCCGCAGCAGCCTCAGTCGGTAGACGCCGAGTCAGGGTGCGCGAGAGGTATTCGCGGATGCGCGGGACCCGGGAGGGTGAATCCCCCCTGGGAGTGGGGAGGTTGTAGAGGTCAGTAAAATATTGGAGGAAGCCGGCCGAGATGTCTGAGGAGACGCACTACTCCATCCGAGGAACGAATCTTGGGGATATAGGTGAGGCAGAGGGATTGCTGAAGAGCCCGCGCCAGAAATTTACCAGATTTATCCCCGTGCTCATGAAAAAGCGCCCTATTCCGCAAATAGGATCTGTGGTGTCTGGCGTTCAAAAGAGAGGCCAGCTCCTTCCGAAGCAGCAATAAACGTTGCAGGTGCTCCCCAGACAGAGATTCCTTATGGGCGTGTTCCGCGGCAGCAATTTGGGCACAAAGAGATGAGACCGCCAGGCCCTCCGCCTTTTTATGTTGTGAGCAGAGACTGATAAGGCGCCCCCTCAGAACACATTTATGGGCCTCCCATACAGTGAGGTGGGGGGTGTCCTCCGTAAGGTTATCACGGAAATATTGGGAGATCGCGTCGGCCATGTCTGCACAGACACTGGCATCCGCCAGGAGGGACTCGTTGAAGAACGAAGGAGGGGAGAGCCAATAGAAACAGTCAGAGGGGCATGATCAGACCACGTGGTCAAGCCTATCCGGGCTCTGCGTAACAGGGCAGCATGGTGGTACGGGAGGAAGAAATAGTCGATTCGTGAGTAGGAGCCATGAGGTGCAGAGAAGAACGTGTAGTCCCGGTCAGCCGGGTGGAGGGCCCTCCAGCAATCAACGAGACGATACCGAGAGAGGAGGGAGATGATCTTGCGCAACACGTGCAGGGGAACGTGAGGTGCCAGTGGAGGTGTCAAAAGATGGGTGGAGGGGCGATTTTGAAATCGCCGCCCAGCACCAGGACAACGTCGCTAAAGTCGTTGAGACGACCGAGAGCGGTCCGCAGGGCAACATGTTGGCCCCGATTGGGCAGGTAGAGGTTAGCGAAGGTATAAGTCTGGGAAGCAATGAGGCACTTAAGAAACAGGAAGCGGCCATCGGGGTCAGCCAACACGGCCACCTCCCGGAAGGGTACAGTATTTGATAACAGGATGGCGACACCCTTCGTTTTTGAGCCCGAGGTATTGCTAAAGAAGCCCGTGGGGTAATAATGGTTGGACAGGCGGGGCGCAGAACCCTCTCGAAAGTGAGTCTCCTGGATAAAGGCCACATCAACCCGCTCTCGCCACAGGTCACAGAGCAAATGGGAACGCTTCTCCGGGATATTTAGTCCTCGGGCATTAAGGGAGAGAAACGTGAGCGGGCTCTCTCGGGCGGGGGGAGGCATGGTGGGCATAGGGGGAAGGAGGGGAGACAGGGAAGAACGAGGAGGGAAAAAAAGGCACCAAGCCAGCAAGGGATCACCCAGCCCTTACAAAAGAGGGCGCAAAGTGACAGGGCCTACTCAGCCCCAGGGGAAAAAACGGCACAAGAAGTTAGTATTACGTAACAATAACTACAGCGAAGGCATCCGCCATCGCCCAGCAGCTGTGGGAGCAATAGGAGAACACGTGAAGGCGCAACTGGAATGGCTATTAGAGGGTCCGGACAATGAACTAGAGGAGTTAGAGGTGTGTGTGGAGATAGAAACCGTGTTGTGTCAACGGTACACGGCCAATTGGCTCAGAAAACCATAAAACAGAGAACAGCCGGATAGGCAGTACAATACAGATCAAATACATTGAAATAACAGCAGCATCATAAGGCACAGTAAAGTGGTAAACAAGCCGCCACACCGGGCGAAGGCACCGGCACAATCATGAGTGATGAGCAGTACAGCAAAACCAAAAAAAGGGGAGTACCCCAGAGCAAGCGGGCAACAACAAAAGGCAGAGACGTCGCCCAATGGTATAACGATAGAAAAAAAAAAGGGGGGGGAAACGTGCACGAGGAACCCGCCAAGGGAGGCAGGAACAGCCGGACATGGGAGGCCAAAGGATGCGATACAATATAGATCAAATAGAGGGAGGAGCGACGCAGCAGAATAGAGCCCCAGGAAAAATAGAATGGACCGGAGGAGAACCCCAGAGGGGTCGTAGGCGAGTTAGAGCAAGGGCAGGTGCGCAGCCCAAAGGCAAGCGCAGCCCCCAGTCAAGAGGCAGTGGGGTGTAGTGTGTGTCAGGGAAGTCAGTAGAGGTAAGCGTGTCTGGGTGTGTCAGGGTGTGCGTCGGTGTATAAGAGTGTGGCCAGGGAGCGGGTGCACATAGGCAGGTCAGTCGTCACCAGCGTGGACGAGAGGGACCTGTGGTGGGAAGTCCGCAACCCGTCTTGTCGGGAGAGCACCGCATGAAGGGCATATGTACAAAAAAAAAAAACCCCAGGAGGGCGTGTGGAGCTGGAGACATGAACGCAGGCACGCGGGGCACCGGATGTACCAGAGCATGGAAATGTGTGCGAATGGAAACAGCAGAAAGGACGTAACCCGCTCTGTCACCCGTCTGATATGTGAAGTAGGTATGTGGTACACAGTGAGGACGGCCAATCGCCACCAACAAAATAGCGGCGCCCCCTCATTGAGGAGCACTATGTGCAATATGCACCGACCATAATACTACAGAGCCGCCACGACGCGGAGACGGCAACCACGAGTGAGTATCGGTATCACGTGTAATAACAAAGGAAATTAAAAAAAAAAAAAATCCCCCAGCAGGAGGGTGTGTGGAGCTGGAAACATGAATGCAGGCAGGCGGATCACAGGACGCACCAGAGCATGGAAATGTGTGCGAATGGAAACAGAAGAAAGGACGCCACCTGCTCCGCCACCCGCCGGATATGTGAAGTTGGTATGACAGTGAAGACGGCCAATCGCCGCCGACAATATTGCGGCGCCCCCCCATTGAGGAGCAGTATGTGCAGTATGCGCCGACCATAATACCACAGAGCCGCCACGACGTGGAGGCGGCAACCACGAGTGAGTATCGGAATCATGTGCAATAACAAATCAAAGAAAATAAATATATAAATAAATAATATTAAAAAAAAAAAAATCCCCCAGCAGGAGGGCATGTGGAGCTGGAAACATGAATGCAGGCACGCGGAACACAGAACGTACCAGAGCATGGAAATGTGTGCGAATGGAAACAATAAAAAGGACGTAACCTGCTCCGCCACCCGCCTGATAAGTGAAGTTGGTATATGGCACACAGTGAAGACGGCCAATCGCCGCTGACAAAATTGCGGCGCCCCCCCCGTCGAGGAGCAGTATGCGCAGTATGCACCGACCATAATACCACAGAGCCGCCACGACGTGGAGGCGGCAACCACGAATGAGTATCGGTAGCATGGGTAATAACAAATAAAATAAAATAAATTTAAAAAAAAAACAAAAAAAACCCCAAGGCAACCAAGGTGAGCACCGGGTCCCACCAGTGTCGGAGCGGACAGTGAGCAGAGCAAATAAATGAACAATAAGGGCCAGCAGACCGAAAACGCAGAAATCGGCCAACCCCCGGAACACACAAGTGTACGGGGGGGTACACATTAATAAGGATACCAAAAGCTCCACGCAGCAACGAAAACATGTCCTCTATTCTTCGGCATCTCGAGGCAGCGGTGGCGGACGCTGAGAGGGAGCAGCCGCTGCGCGGTCAGGAAGCCAACGGGGACGCTCAGAGCGCCTGGGCCCAGAAGGGACCAGTCCGGTATGGTGAGGTCCGAAAGTCCCAGGGCAGCTAAGACCGCAGGAAGGTCACGGTAGTAGCGCACATGGTGGGAGGTTGCTACATGCCTGATAGTAAGCATAAAGGGATGACCCCAGCGATACGGGATGCGCAGCCTGCTCAGCTCCGACGTAAGAGGGCGTAGAATCTGCCGCGCCTGGAGAGTGAGATCCGAAAGATCCTGGTAGAAGGTGACAGTGCAGCCCTGGTAGGGCCAGGAGCCGACCTCACGCGCCCATGCCATAATAGCTTCTTTCACGGAGAAATCCACGAAGTGGCAAATGATATCTCGGGGCGGGCTGGCCGCGTTACCTCAAGGCCGAAGGGCCCGATGCGCTCTGTCCACCTCCCGCGATGAATCCACTCGGCGGCCCATGAGGTCGGTGAAGAGGGTCGTGAACAGGTCAGGTAGGCCCTCCGCAGATTCGCCCTCAGGCACATGTTGTGGCGGCGACCCCTGTTCTCGAGGTCCTCGAGGCGACGTCGGAGGGAGATCAAGAGCCGGTGATGGTGGTCAGCAGTACGCTGGGTAAGTAGAGCGGCCTGATGTTGCGAGGTCGTAGTATCCTCCAGGGTCGTCACCCGGCGCTCCAGCATGGAGAGGTCGGTGCGTAAGGCCGCCACTTCATCGCGGACGACCTGTCTCAGCTCCACGATGAGATTCGAGAAGTCCGTTCGCCACGGCGCAGAGGAAAAAATTTGCAGTGCTTCAGGCGTGGGAGGAGGGCGAGGTAGTGGAGGAGCAGGCTGAGGAACGTCAGCGGAAGACATACTGGCAGGGGAACCTGCCTCGTGGTCCTCAGAGGCCTGCGAGGCCAAGTCTGCCGGAGTGTGGAAATAGTCTCGCAGGGAGGCAGAGACCGGCCAGGACCGACCACCCGGGGTGGAGGGGTCCGAGGTAGGCTTCTTATTTCGACCCATAGCAGCACGTGTAGTTGTTTTCAGCAAAAAATTGGCGAGCGATGGCGGAGCTAGTCAGTTAAGCAGCCATCTTCCCCGAAGGTCGGGCACGCCCCCCCGTTCAATAGTTTTTTTAACACAAATAGCTAATCTGCCAATGAAGTGGCAGCGACTCAATGCATTTAGGCATGTAGACATAGTAACATAGTACATAAGGTTGAAAAAGTCCATGAAGTTCAACCCTTCTACCTAACCTTCCTACTCTTGATCCAAAAAGGGGCAAAAAACATTAAAACAAAGAAGGCATGTGATCAAGACAACTTGCTGAAGTTCAAACCGAGCATCAGAATGAGGAAGAAAGGGGATTTAAGTGACTTTGAACGTGGCATGGTTGTTGGTGCCGGACGGGCTGATCTGAGTATTTCAGAAACTGCTGATGTACTGGGATTTTCACGCACAACCATCTCTAGGGTTTACAGAGAATGTCTGAAAAAGGGAAAATATCCAGTGAGCTGCTGTTGTGTGATCTCTGACATCAACAAGGCATTTTCGTCAAGAGGAGAATGGGTAGACTGGTTCGAGATGACAGGAAGGCAACAGTAACTCAAATAACCAATCGTTACAACCAAGGTATGCCGAATACCATCTCTGAACGCGCAACACGTAGACCTTGAAGCATATGGGCTACAACAGCAGTAGACCACACTAAGTGCCACTACTGTTCGCTAAGAACAGAAAACTGAGGCTACAATTCACACAGGCTCACCACAATTGGACAGTGGAAGACTGGATGGCTACTTCCGGCAGAATAATGCACCAAAGGTCACATCACCAAAGGTTTTGTGAACATGACAATGAGTTCACTGTACTCCAATGGCCTCCACAGTCACCAGATGTCAATCCAATAGAGCACCTTTGGGATGTGGTAAAATGGGAGATTTGCATTGTGGATGTGCACCCGACAAATCTGCAGCAACTGCATGATGCTACCATGTCCATATTGACCAAAATCTCGGAGGATGTTTCCAGCACCTTGTAGAAAGTACCGTATTTGCTTGATTATAAAATAAGGGTTTTTTTCAGAGCAAATGCTCTGAAAAATACCCCTCATCTTCTAATCGAGGTCGTCTTTTAATCAGACCTCAAATGTGGTATGACTATGAGACCAAGATCCAGATCCCCTGCAGCACTGCAGGTGACCTAGATCCTCCTGTCCGGTAATCTCAGCTGCTTACGGCACTTACACCAGGCGTTTATCACCGAGCGCCGGCGACATTGCCAGCAGCAGCGGAGGTTGTCTATGTGCATACCTTCCCCGGCTGCCAGAGAGGAGAATTCCCCGAAGCGCTGCGGGGAATTCTCTTCTCTGCCAGTCAGCGAACGTTGCTCGATGAACGCAGACAACCCCGCTACTGCTTGTACTTCCGCCGTAGCTTCTATGACGCAGCACCGGTGCTCATAGAAGTTTCGGCTGAACACCAGCTGCCCCCACTGGACACCAGGGAGTCAAATGACGGGGGGGGGGTGTTGTATGTGTGGCATTAAGCTTTTCCAGAAATGCCCTTTAACCCCCTGTATGCCACTCTGCCTCCAGAAATGCCTAGACACCAGGGAGTCTTAATCATAGGGGAAAAGTCTAGGGATGCATTGGTAAGTCGAGGGCGGGATAATGGTTTTCTGGAGGCACAGTGGCATATAGGGGGTTTAAAGGCATATCTGAGAGGCAGAGTGGCATATAGGGGGTTAAAAGGCATATCTGAGAGGCAGAGTGGCATATCAGGGAGGCAGAGTGGCATACAGGGGGGTATAAGGCATTTCTGGGGGCAGATGTGAATAACTGGAGGCAGAGTGGCAAATAAAACCAAAACAAATTTTTTTTTCAATCATAGTTTTTATTAAATATGAAAAAAAATGTACATGAAAAAAAGTTTACTAGTAAAACTTTTCTTATAGGGGTAGTCTTATATTCATGCTTTTTCTTTTTTTTCCTAAATTAATATTAACATTTTTGGGGGTCGTCTTATAATCGCGCAAATACGGTATACTCTGTGTAATGAACTTTATCTAGGCTTTCTGAAGAACTTCTTGAAAGGCTTTTACTGGGGCTTCTGTGTGACTCCTTAGATGTGACAGACTCCAGGGATTAGTCTTAACAGAATGAGAGTTTGCCTAAATGTATGTCCCTCTCCAAATGTGTGCTTCCTGTTGCTATTACGCTGGTCTCTAAGGGAGGTCCTCACCGCAGAAGTTCTTCTGCCCAAGCTACTGCTGCTGAGAGAGGAGCTCCCGGCAACAGTAGTCCAGGACTTAGATGATCCCAACAGTGAGAAACCTCCCACCAACGGTACCAAATAGTGGAGCAAAGGAATGTCAGGCAAGCAAGGGTCAAAACACAAAAAGGGACAGCAAGAGCAGCAATACAATAACTGTAAGGACCACAACAGGGTGCCTGTGAGACGCACAACCGGCTTTTTAAATCTGGCGCCACTTCACAAGCCCCTCCCCGACAATAACCAAAACCACGCCCCCTGGCCATCCATCAATTCCCCAACAGCACGCAGCATGCCCGAGAGGCAGACCGACGACCGGAGGACAGGTAAGAACTTAAGCTCCGGGAACTGCTGTTCCCTAAGCTGGTTTTCCCCTTCCTGGGACGATGATCCGGGGAACGGACCGATTCCCCAGATCGTCGTGTACCTCGGACGGAGGGTTGTCCACTGCCAACCCTCCTCCCGCTAATACTACATGTGCCGTGGGCGGAGGACCACCCGCCGTCCCAAACGGCCGGCGTTCATGAACCACGGCTGGTCCTCCTGAGGAATGACACTTACAAGATACACTGAGGAATCGTTAACAAGTTAGGCCACTCACTCCTTGCGTCTCCAGGATCAATATTTTCTTAAATAGGTAGTGGTGAGATTGTATACTTGCTTACATGAATAAGGAAGCCAATGTCTACTGGATACTGTGATCTTGGCCTCTTTTGTTCTAAATACAGCATGTTATAAGATTAATAATAATTGTTGTGAATTCAGATGGAGCCTTTTTATTGTTATATTATTTTATGTACACATGTAAATATGCAGAGCTCCTATTTCTTACATATAGTTAACATGTTGGTACAATAATCTTAAGCAGATCTGCAATTCATGTGAAATCAATTTATCTGTATTTTAGTTTGGCACTCACACTGAATCTGAAAAGAAAACTGAAGAGTATGATACTCAGGTATGTCTTTTCTATGCTGTATGTTGAATGAATAATTGAATTAAAAAAAATAACTATGGAAAATTTACGAGTTGGAAAATATTAATATTAATATTATATTATTAATATTATTATGTTGGAAATATTATTGTGCCCTAGATTTCTTAGTCATCTACAAAAATATAATGTTGGAAACATTATCTTGTCCCGAATGACCAGGAAATCTATGGTCTTTTTGGAGCTGAGGACCCTATGAGGGTCTATGTTTTATGAATCTTTACATTTACTGTATGAATCTATATATACACGCTGTTATGCTATCAATAACCACTAACTATTGAGTGTAAAGTCCACACTCCTTGTTTTCTGGAATTAACAATATTTATTGAGAGGCTAAACAAACTAACACTACATATACAATTTGCTAGTTATTCATTGATTGAATGGAAATAACAAATAAACAGCAGGACAAGACTGTAAAGATGTAATACAATTACCACTCCCTCGTGTTCATCTTCACACAGACTCAGAAAGAGAAAGAGTCTTTATAAACACAATAAGCCCCCCTCCTTCTGCTGGACACTCCCCTGGTAACTTCTCCAGTGACCCTTAGAGACCAAGGTGATAGAAAATGGAAAGAACATTGCACTGGGGGAGGGAGCGGAAGGTGACCAAAGGCCTTAACTGATTTGCCATGTGCTCTGCAGAGAAGAATCTCCATTAATGTTTGAGACCATTTTAAGGTCTTGTATAGAGAGGCTGTGCCCTTTGGATCTCTGCATCAGAACACTAAACCATTTGACTTCATTGGCATACAGTTAGTTGTCAATAATACCTTCCTTTTTATAGTCAAAATTATTTTCCTTTTTCATAGTTAAAATGAATATCAGGGGTATATAGTTAATGGGCACAGGCTAACACACAGCTTAGTAAACAGCAATCTGTAAGAAGAACCCCCTACAAAGGAAGTTTGCTATCATCTGCCCCCTGAGGCCTTGACCCTCAAGCGTGTGTCATTCAATGCGTCCCAGTTCTGACCGCAAAGAAGCAATCACTTCTCACACTGTTTCTTAATGTCCCCCACATATTGCTCAAGTCTATTTTCTTGGGTAGAGATTGAAACATGCCAAAAAAAGATAATAATAAAAATAAATCATTTCTGTGGCCACCTTTGACAGTGATTGGTGGCCAAATAGCTGCATGAAGAATGCCCAAATACCCCTGATACAATCTTGGTTGTCTGCTTTACAGAAATATATACTTTTGTGGGTATTCTTGGTTTATTTGTTTAAAACTAGTGTTGCAATATATATATAT
>VKOC01035400.1:0-12790 GCA_009364415.1 Spea multiplicata | reverse complement strand
TCACTGTCCTAAATCTAAATACATTCTTGCTAATAACATGCGGCATTGAAAACGAGCAGGCAATATAACGGAAACAAACTTGTAGATGTCGATGAACCAGATTATTCTAGGTTTCCAATGGATCAATGTTACCTAATATTATGTTACAATGCAGACAACGGAGAACTGTTTTCCTTTTTAAATATTGTACTGCCATCTGGTGGATCAAATTGAAGGAAAAGACAGTGAAATACTTCCCGAATGTTACATGTAATGGCATGTTTTTTTGATCTTTTCAATATTTAAAATCCTAATTCAACATCGAAATAGTACAAATACCTTACGGCATCATGTGTGATAGCAGCACATTAGTATGAGCACGATCTCCTTGAGGCATGCAGTAAAGAGAGACAAAAAAATATGTTGTATTACCTGAGGCAGATGCAAAGCAGCCTGGTATATGCGGTGACCATATGGTGCTGTAGACAATATTTTCATGGCCAGTAAAAGTGCACAGAGACTTCCCAATGGAGGGATCCCACTGTCATTTAAGAGGATGGAAGATACAAGAAGTTACATAATACAGTGCAACCTGCAAATATATCAATCAGGCAGGTATTCAATCTACTCACATGTCTTTCTGGCTGTTGATCTAAAGTACAATTGTGTTATGATAAATAAAAGGAAGGGTTTTATGATAACTTTATTTCTTATAATGCTTTGCAGGCGGTATCTTTTCTGATTTAGTATGACTGCATAAGAAGAAGACTGAATGGTGACACAGACCTAGCTCTAGCTGGTAACTTGAACACCTACAGACTAGAATTGGGACTTGTGTGGGGCCAGGCCTTATTACTATGTAAACATATAGCACTAAACGTATATAAAATTATAGTAAAATATATGAGAGATTTATTCCGGTGCTCCAATTAGCACAAACTGTCACCTATTCACTTTGGCAGCCAATATGCCAGTAAATCTCTAGGTGAAATACTATGTATGCTGAAAGATTTCCACATTGACCTCTATATTAGTGGTACTAAGGAGAATGAGCACAGTATTCACGAAAGGGATGGAACGGTCATTACATGCCTATATCTGGTATTAAATTTTCTTGTATTCAGAAATTTTACTGATGTAGTTTCGATTTCCATGTCTGAGAGTGTAAATGATGAAGTCAAAATTATTGTAGTCGATTCAGATATAACTTTTACGCTAATTTCAAGGCTTGCAGACATTGCTTGCAGCAGTGCTATTTTTTAAGCCATTATGTTAAACATACTGTAAAACAATGGTGTTATTCAAAAAAGTCCCAAAATCTGCAAAATTATCATTTAAACAAGTAAACCTGTAAGTCTTTTTTTGTATCAACGACAGTATGTTCTTTCTATATCTTAATTGCCCAGTCAATTTGGAAGCAACTCTGTAAAAAGCGCATTTGCTGCCAAGTTCAGTGAAGTGTGTAGAATAAGTTGAAACTAAACAACCGATCCATTATTTTGTTGTGTGTTTGAGCAGAAAACAGATGTTACTCCCAAATAATAGTTTAAAGGGTGAGGGTGCCCTAAAAATATCTGATATAGAATAGCTACTAATAAAGCCAAGCTAAATCTCGTCATTCTGCTTAAAATCGTGACAACTTTGCCTTATAAAGAAAGCAGTTATTCAGGGATGCACAGAAATATAAAAGAAAAAAGAAAAATACATTCAAAGCCTAATTCTGAACAGGCTATTAGTACTAATAAGGTAAACTAAGGAGGTTGGAAAATCTTGCATTAAGTGTCTGTAAGACAATAACTTACCAGTTTAGCTGTGTGATCCCAAGAGCCTGATACTAATAACTGTTCTCCACGTGTCTGGCTCCAATCGACACTGTAAACCTAGAAAGACAGACAGACAATTGTCCTAAAAGCGGACAAAAACCAGCTTCGCTAAACAAGACGCCAGTAAGCCCCTACGAGTTGAATTTTCAACTCACCAAATTCCAACCTCATAATGAATCTTGGCAATTTTCTCTTGCCTTTTTAATGCATAGTTCATAGTAAGGTCCTGCTCTTCTTGCGTGAGAAATAAGAGGGTTTGGGCTTAGATTATAGATTGAAGTCTGTGAGCTGAAACTGAAGTTCTCCTGCAAACTCACCCTTTACTGAAAAAAACATAATTATGATACAAGCCAAATACAGAAACTCTTGTAATTCATCATAATCAATGTCATGTTAATGTGGACTGACAACCTCACAGAATCATACTATGAAGAGAATAAATGGGAATATTATATACGGTATATATACATACACCGGTATATAGGCATTTTCAGACACACATATTAGTAAATATGAATATTTAACCTCCACAGGTGATTGTCTTGGCTTGAGGTGTAACTTGAGGGTCTGTCAATATATATAGCGGACAAAAGGTCCCAAAAATGATGCTATGCTATGTACTACTGGTTATTTCCTAATGCCCATCATACAATGTTGCTATATAAATAAAGAATAACAATGAGCAAAAGATGCAAAACCAGGACACACAGGCAGGGAGCGACACCACTCGTATAAACGGAGTTCACATAAACATAGGGGAATTTTCAAGTACATTGCTTACTGTCCTTTTCTACACTACAGTATATACAGTGTTGCAAATGCAATATTGTATACAGTATATGCGGACACATAATCATTAAAACCTATATGAGCTTGTTGGACATCCCATTCTAAAACCATGGGCATTAATATTAGGCTGCCCCCCTTTGCAGCTATAACAGCCTCCCCTCTCCTGGGAAGGCTTTCCACAAGATTTTGGAGTGTGTCTGTGTAAATTTGCACCCATTCAGCCAAAAGAACATTTGCGAGATCTTGTGTTGGACTAAAAAGCATGGCTCATAATTTGTGTTCTAATTCATCCCAAAGGTATTCAGTGGGGTTAAGGTCATGACCATGTCTTTGTGGACCTTGCTTGGTGCACAAGCTATGCTTGAACAGGAAAGGGCCTTATGAAAACTTGTGCCACACAGTTGGAATCATACAGTTGTCTAAAATGCCTTTGTATGCTGTAGCATTAATATTCCTGGAACTACAGGGCCTAACTTAAACCCTGAAAAACAATCCCAGGCTATTATCCTTCCTCCATCAAACTTTACAGTAGGCACTGTGCATTCTAGTAGGTGGTGTTCCTCTGGCATCTAGGGATGCAACTAACGATTATTTTCATAATAGATTAGTTGGCCGATTATTTTTTCGATTAATCAATTAATCAGATAAAAAAATGTAAATTTTTCGTTTATTTAAAATAATTTAATGAACAAACTGGATGTTAAAAACAAACAGCAGAATAAAAAAAACTTTGAGAAAAATGCATTTCTAGTTTTTATGTCCAAACATGCCCCCCTGTTATGCACATTTGAGCCCAGGCTTGTAACACTGCCTCCTAGATATGCCTTATACCCCCTGTATGCCACTCTGACCTCCCCAGATATGCCTTATATCCCCTATAGGCCTTATACTCCCTGATATGCCACTGCCCTCTGATATGCCTTATACCCCCAATATGCCCCTCTGCCCCCCAGAATATGCCTTATCCCCCTATATGCACTGTGCCCCGATATACTTTATACCCCCTATATGCCACTGTGGCCCCACCGATTAACCTTATACCCCCTATATGCCACTCTATCCACCCCTTATATGCCTTATACCCCCTATATGCCACTCTGCACCCCCAGACTTACCCCTGTGCTCCAGACTACTTGGTGTCTAGTAGGGACAGCCGGTGAGCGTACTCCATCACAGAAGCCCCAGCGGAAGCCCCAGTAGTGGAGGTAGTCTGCGCGCATTGCCAGAGAAGGACCCAGGTCCTCTTCAGCGCTGTGGCGGATACTCCTCTCTGGCAACCTTCGCCACTGCTGGCCGGTACTTCTATGGTGGGGCACCAGAAGGTCATGTCACGCCCAGGCGGGGGTGGAGGACCGTAGCGGAGGATGTCTGCGCACATCGCACAGACGCCCGCCAGCTGCCAGAGAGAAGGATCCAGGTCCCCTGCAGGGCTGTGGGGGATCTGGATCTTAGTGTTATTACCCAACCTTTGTTTAAGGTTGGATTATAACACGAGGGGTATTTTTCAGAGCATTAGCTTTATCGATTAGTTGTTGCAGCCCTACTGGCATCAGCCATTTTTTTGACTGTGTATATTGTGCTTGCTCTGTGTTATTCTGGTTTGACCTCAACTAGTGCTTTGACCATCCTGACTTGTCTCCTGTCCTGACTTCTGTTATGTCCTGACCGAGTCTGCCTTCCCGGTATTTTGATCCTGGCCTGTTTCCAACAATCTGCTCATCTGTTACTGGCTGTTGTTCCTCCTGACCCTGGGTTTGTCCATCTCCAGTATCCCAGTCTCATCTGCCTCTTGACCACGCGCTGTGGGATATTCAGGTATTAGCAGCCTACTGCTTATGTATTACCTGGTCCGTCATCTCTCTCTGTTATTAAACACTAAACTCAATATCTACATTTATATTTGCATATAACAATTTTTTGCAGGAAAAGGGGGATCTGAAATTGTAACACCTCTGAAGAAAAAGCAATACAAAGACACATATTTCCCTTCTGCAGGCCTTAATTATAATCATCAAGGCAGTAATTTAGTACTGGTTTTAGGTAGCTATTCCTAGTTAGCATGACAGGTGCACTGAAATTATCTTCTAGGCTGTGCAATTTTAAAATATGCTCTAGAAGTCACTTTTATGTACAGTATGTATGCCACATATAGATATTTTCTATTCCAGTCAAACAGTTGTTACAGAGAATAAGAGCTTTAGATAAAAGATAATGCTTCATCGCTATGGCGTATGTTTTCATTATTTGGTACTGAAAATTCCAAATTACTATATTATTAAAAACATATGGCAACTATGATTACTTAAGAGTTATTTTTAAAAGTAGCAGGCACCAATACTTGACATTTTCCATCTGGTCCTTCTTCTACCTTGTGTAACCTGTTTATAGTATAGTAACATGGTTTGTTTTGGTTCCTCTCCTTTGCTCGTGTTGGCAATCCAGTCTATTTAGAAGGTTACCATGATAATGGCAGACTTTTATGGCCAGCATTTGTCAAAGTTTGCAGTAGTGTGTTTTTTCCAAATACATTCTACTTAAGGTGTGAACTTACAGCTCCTGGTAAATGTTACAGTCAAACAACACACCAATCAGCAACATCTCCTGAGTACAGTGATACCTATCCATGGGTTTGTCAAGTTATTTGGGAAGTAAAAGGTCACGTTTGTGAGGTGTGCATTTTGGGGGGAATTTTGACATCTGGTCAGTCTCTCCCCATGTCCTATTTTTTGAACATATTTGAACCCAGCCAATTTGATTTACTCAATCAAATCATACCTTTCAATACTCAATCAAATCATAGTACACCCCTCACATTTTTGTGAAATGACACTCTGCTTCGATGTAAAGTAGTGTGTACAGCCTGTATAACAGTGGGGATTTGCTATCCCCTCAAAATAACAACACACAGCCATAAATGTCTAAACCTTGGCAACAAAAGTGAGTACACCCCTAAGTGGAAATGTCCAAATTGGGCCCAATTAGCCGTTTCCCCTCCCCGGTGTCATGTGACTCGTTAGTGTTTCAAGGTCTCAGGTGTAAATGGGGAGCAGGTGTGTTAAATTTGGTGTTATCATTCTCACACTCTCTATACTAGTCACTGGAACTTCAACATGGCACCTCATGGCAAAAAACACTCTGAGGATCTGAAAAAAAGAATTGTTGCTCTACATAAAGATGGCCTACGCTATAAGAAGATTGCCAAGACTGTGAAACTGAGCTGCAGCATGGCAGGCAAAACCATACAGCCATTTCACAGGACATGTTCCACTCAGAAGAGGCCTCGCCATGGTCGACCAAAGAAGTTGAGTTCATGTGCTCAGCACAATATCCAGAGGTTGTCTTTGGGGAAATAGACATATGAATGCTGCCAGCATTGCTGCAGAGGTTGAGGGGTGGGGGGTCAGCCTGTCAGTGCTCAGTGCATACACCACACACTGCATCAAATTGTTCTGCATGACTGTCGTCCTAGAAGGAAGCCTCTCCTAAAGATGATACACAAGAAAGCCCGCAATATATATATATATTTTTTGGACTTCTTTTTTTCTTTACACCTTGTTGGAACTGGATCGTTCCTCCTTATGGTGACATCAATGGGAAATTATTTTTACATACCAAATATTTTACTATGATGCAAATACAATTTTTTTTTTAAATGTATTTTACTTCACATTGTGATTTTCTGGAGAGACCCTCTTGCGCCGTCATCTTGTGAGAGGCAAAATCTCTCGCAGTGTCGATTGTGACCGGTCTCCGGAGGGGTCGCAGTGTGTCCTGGGATGGGTCTTCGGTGTTTCTGAATGCCGGTGTTTTCAAGCCATTTCAGCAACACTGTTTACGCCTTTTAAACCAGACGTCCATCCCCATATTATATATGGTGGACATTGACATTTGGGGGAGGGGCCACAAGTGGCCTCTGCTGCCAACCTGAGTGTTGCTGAATGCCTTGTCATGACGTGCCAGGCACATCAATTATCACCAATGGGAAGCTTTTTAGTGACGTGTCTAGTCCCTTTGCCATAAAGGGTTTAACCATTCATCCACAGAGGAATTTCTGAAATACTTGAATCATATTAAAATAAACAATATAAATAGGATACAAGCTAATCTAAAAAGGCTTCCTCCTTTACACTCCAAATACACACCTACACACTAACCCAACGATAACACCGCAGAGTTTATTTGTTAATAAGGGGCCTACAAGTGAATTTGCAGGAGATTTTCAGTTGCTTCACTACGCATTGGGAAGAACCAGAGAAAGCAAGGGCCTACAACAAGGACTGCACTGAACCTACATAGTGCATAGTTAATGTGAGAGAAATGATGAAGGAAAACCTATAGAACATATGATGTACAGATAAAGTTCCTTTTTGCGTATGGCATGTGGTTCATACCACTGTAGTTTTGGTGCCCTTCACTATACCTCATGCAATCTTTTTTGACAGCATTTATACGTTGGAAACTTACCTCTTGAGTGTGTTCTTTCAAGACTTGCAGTGGACCCTCTGGCTTCGATGTATCCCACATTTGAACAGACCCATCGCCACTGGATGTTACCAAGATATTTTCGCTGACCTCGCTCCATGTAACATCAAACAAGGCATCAGTCCAATCAAAGCTATGCCAGACAACATAGAATAAATGCTAAAGGTTAGTGAAGTCTCAGCATGGGGAAATAAATTATCTAAGATGAATACATCTTAAACAAATATAATAAACGTAAAGCACATAAAGAAATACAAATAAGAAAAACAATAAAATGCTATGCACAGCATAAACTGTATGGTTTCTACATGACGGTTTGTTATAAACTATAGAGATTTTGTTCAACTTAAAAGGTACTGTTTCATATAGGCAGCCTCTTAAAATATCCCCAGATAAGTGCTGCATTATGTAGAGAGAAGTAAAAGAAAACTGTCATTTAGTTTCTCTCCTTAATGCTACCTATCTGTTCAAAACTGTGTCCTGTCATTCCTCAAAAGCCCCTACACAAGTGGAGAGAGACTCTATAGAACTCTTTTATACTCCAACTTTGGCATTAGGTGCTACTGTTTTTTGTCAATGCTTGGTAACGGAGGCTGAACACTGAAGAAATTATTAACAGAGGAAAAGTGTGCATTATTAATTTGAAGATTGGAGTGATCATCTGTTTGGTTGAGTCTATATACTTTTTACATAAAGACATCGATATGAATTTTCTGTTTACTTTTATACTGTGCCTTTTAATTATTTATTTTATTTTTTATTTGGAATATACCCTAGTGTGCAGGTGTGGATAAATTGGCACTAGTGTGCTATTTGTTTCATTACCATTAATTACCACTAATAAAGACTAGTATGATGATACTTCTGTAGATTTCTGTTTCTGATCGCTAACCTTAATGTGCAGTGGACAGATTCCAGTAAATCATATCAGCATACCAGTTAAAAAAGGAAGTTGAAGAACCTAAAAATCTTAGTGATGTAGGTAACGCCTGTATCATAAGCTACTGTTTACAAACATGCGACAATAAAACAGCGAAAGATTACCAACAACATTAAAATTCCTAAAGGAGTATCCTCTTGGATGTCAGGGCAATTTTGGTCAGTCATCTTCTACAATGATGTCTAACATTTTTGTTAGACATCATTGTAGAAAATGACTGACCAAAAGCTGTCATCCCATGAGACCTGTGTCAGCTCTGTTTCAGGCATGCAAAGAATCTGAATCACAAACCATGGTCTTGTGTATGTTAGAAAGGCCTACAAAGCCCATTACAGTGAATCACTAAGTGCTAAATATGATACTCAACATCTGATTTTGCCGACAGTTCTATTTTATTTGTTACAGGCAAGTTAAAACTTTTTAAAAAAACAACTACACAAAATGAGCATTACCTCTTGAGAACAACTATTCCAGCATCATTTTGTTCTAGAACAAGCAGTGTTCCACAGCCTAAAATTACAAAAACAAAATAAGAATAATAGTAGCAAAATGTTGTTACCACAATTTTATGCGTCCATTTGTATTAGCACATGGTAAGGGTGGGGGGCAACAAAGTAAGCTTGGGAAACCACTATGTTTCGTTGTGTCTGTACATTTAGGATAGCAAGAATTGCTGACAATCTGAGGAAAAATTAAGCTATTGCTGGTACAATGCAGACCTGAAACTACAGCTTCATTGGCAGGTCTGTATGGGACACTGGAATGTCCATTTAAACTACTTATAGATACCTAGTTTGGGGCAAATGTGTGCATCTCAAAACATGTTATGATATGAATTCTACATTGGTGGGCCTGTATGGAACTCTGGAGTGCCCCTTTAAACTGTTCAGATTCAAGATATTTGCATAAAAATGTGCATCCTATCATAACCCCTTCTCCAGACCAAATAGTAAAAGTAACAGAAACTAAATGATTTTTTTTTTTTTTATTTAGAAACTAAATGATTTTTGAGTCCTCCCCACTTAGTAAATGTATTCAACAGATTCAAGATTCTTTTCTTAAAAATGAAATATAAATAATGAAATTACTCTAATCAGGGGATGTCGAGAAACATAAATCTGGTCATTGTTCAGCAGTGGCACCTACTGTGTAGAAGAAAATTGAAATTTCAAAAAAATGTATATTTATTTTAGTATAGGTTTTTTACATAATGACTTTTATGTGTTTGTCTGATTTGTATGAATACATCAACCAAAGAAAAGGGGAATCTTTATTAAACCAACATAATGGCAAAAACGGGGAAAAATACATTATTTACAGTGCAAAAAAAATCCTTGGTAACGAAGGGGCTAACTTGCCAGGACAACCCTGATAACCAATATCCCAGCTGGCTCCTTTCTGGCCAGCGATCTAGAGTGCACCATTCCGCAAGTACCATAAGTCTAGATGGCAAGCTTACAAGGAGCTGCATAGTAATATGCATACTATCTGTATGCATTATTATTATTATTAATAATAATAATAAAATCAGCTGTTTTCAGCTAGTGATTTACATTAACACCTACACTATTTCTGTCTGATCCTCATGTTTTTTAATGGACAAAATTTGCTTTTCTTCAAAAAAAAAACAAAAAAAAAACAAGGAAATTACTAAGTAACCCCAAACTTTTGAACAGTCAAAAAACAGCAGATTCCGTAGAACTTTTTCGAACAGGGAGTGTTTAAAAATTAACAATAATATTAACACTGAGAATATCTGTTAAACTGGAAAGTATAAGTTTGTGCAGGATCACATTTTACATACACTAATCAGGCTACAGGCCGATCTATGGCTTAATGGTTACCCCATGCGCTGTGGATGACAGGTGCACTGTAACATAGGTTAAGAGTGTGTGAGTGGTAGGTACTGGGGTATTGTGTGTATGCACTTAATCCTAATGGACTGTTCCAAAATACTTCTACAGGGGTCTCCAGCGCAAGAGTAACTAAAATACTTAATTCAAATATTACATTTTTATCACCGCAGTAAAACTACAACAAGCTGTTTCATGAACCTATAAACATGCAAGGATTTAAATAGGGAAGCCTCCTTCACCTGATATGCCATAATTTTCAGAGGTGGCACATGCCAACCGAGATGGGATGTAGGGGGAGAACTCCACTGCATATCCGTGCCTGCCAGGGATCCGGATAGTCCGGGTAACGCTACTTCCTGCTGCCATGGCAGCCAGGACATAAAAACAGCCCTGCTTGACAAGGCTGGTTGGCAGTGACCTGGGGAAGATAATAGTGCTTTATGATGCGGGAAATGACGTGCGCACGCTTCGCTACCGGCTACACTTCCCAGTGTAACGGGGCGAAAGGAGGAGCCTGCAAACACATATGTAAACAGGAAGATACACTAAACAAGAACAAAGTACCGTCACAGAAAAACTGGGAGTGGCTAATAAAAAGGAAGCCTTAAAGGGGCGTGACCAAGTCATTCCGCGTCCCAAGCCTCGTTCTTGTTTGACATCGATGACTTGGGAGATAAGTAGTTCTGCGTTTATGGACGGAAGACATTAGAAAAGAAAGCAGGCAATTTAATTTTTAGTTGTTAGGTAGGGCTGCCAGGTGATCGATGTAGAACTGAGCAATTCGGCATTTGAAAACCCTAACAGTAATAATACACGCCTCCAAGATTTGGTGAGCGTAAGAGTTCTACAGCCATCGGCCTAGTTGTTCGATAGAAGGCATGTCATATATTTTAAAAAGACATTAGTAAGCTTGAAAGATATGTACAAACACTATTATGAAAAATACAAATAGTATTGGCCCATAACCTGGCTCAACCACCTGATCGATTGTAAGCTTGCAAGAACAGGGCTCTCCTGTACTAGGATGTCTTAATACGCTTTTAATGTTTTTCTGTCCTATGCATTTTAATGTCATTGTTAATTTTCACTGTCCCCTGTATTGTAGTTGCGCTTTGTGCTGGTGCTCTACAGAGGATACAGAAATATTTATATAAATAACAAGACAAAAATACTCTCCTCATCCTGTACACTCTCCAAGGACGCCTCCGATGCCAAATCCAAATAGACAATACGGGAGAACGAAGAGTACGTTCAGATGTCATTCATAACATAAAATGTAACTAAAATAAAAATCTATTTACCTGTGGGGGGAAAAAGTATACACAACATATTTTGATTTCTATGACCTCAGAAAAATAATACTCAGAGACCAACTCTAGTGCAAATCAAGCTTGTAGATAGAGGTTACCAGTCACACATCTTCCATGTACCACTCAATTATGATCTCCCCATCTAATTTGCAAGATGGCGGCGCCCATTGAAAAATACGTTTTTGAAGGCAGTAATACAAAACGGGTGATTAGAAGCGCAAACAAGTGCGGAATAATATATCGAAAACACACTGCTTCTAACTAAATTAACTGCTATACCCCAAAAAAGACGGGGTAGGGAAGCCCACACCAATGGGGTAAGGGAGCAATTACCACTTATTAGTCTCAATCTTCTGGGAATGAATACCTCATATCATTGATCGAAAGTCTCAACATTCACTTCTTTCTCGCCCAGCTTCTGGCATGGCGGCGGATCCCCGTTTTAAAAGTTGCAAGTCAATGGAGCCCAGCTTTCTAATCACGATGAGATTAGTAAAACAGTAAGGAAAAAATATATAAAAATAGAAAAAAAAATGGTAACATGTAAAAATAGTTTTCTACTGATGTCATCAGGTGAATCGTCCAGTTCAAAAACATGTTAAAAAAATATATATATTTATGAGCAAGTCCTAAAATTAGCGCTATATCGTCAAACAATTCTCGCATGAAAAGAGTTAAAATACTGCATGATAAATGCCCATGGAGTTTTTACTTTTAAAAAATGTATGATTTGATGGGGTACATTGAATTGACCGGGATCAGCAATGTCCGAGTTAACACATGGGAAAGGATGACCACATGTCAAATTTAAAAATGTGCACGTCCCAAATGTGGCCTTTTAGCCCCCAAACAACCGATGCGCGCAGACAACCTCCCCTGCTGCTGTCGGCATTTCCGCCGGGTCATGTGACGCTGGCGCGCCGTCATAGAAGCCCCGGCAGAAGTGCTGGCAGCAGCGGAGGATGTGTACGTGCATCGCACAGTCCTCCACCAGCTGCCGGAGATGAAGATCCAGGTCCCCAGCAGCGCTGCGGGGGATCTGGATCTTAGTCTTGTAGTCAGACCTCTGTTTGAGGTCTGATTAGAAGACGACTTCGAATATAAGACGATGGTTATTTTTCAGACCATTTCTGAAAAAACCTTGTCTTTTAATCGAGCAAATACGTTTTTTGGTTTTTTTTCTTTTACATTTTGTTGGAACTGGATGGTTCCCCTGATGGGGACATCACTGTATAATTATTTTTAAATGTTTCCACATTTATATTTACTTTTTGTAGTTTATGTTTATCTTTTCCATTAAAAAAAAAATACTATTCTATTGTAATTAGGAGGCTGGGCTCCATGGTTGAATACAGTTCTCAGGAGGAAAAATGACATTTCTTCTTGTTGTAAACCGTTATCTCCCTCCGGTGTTTCTTGTAGCTGTTTGTATAATAAGGTATTTATGTTGGAATTAATAACAGAAACTTCTTTAACTATATAAATAGTAAAAAGGTTAAAAATGAAAGCGTTGGCCCCTTAAAAAGTAATGAGGGAGAAGTTATAGACGTGGATCAGGAAAAAGCTAATCTATTAAATATATTCTTCTCTGCTGTATTCACAGAGGAAAAT
>VKOC01035397.1:0-10757 GCA_009364415.1 Spea multiplicata | reverse complement strand
TCTCCCCAACTTCAAATGGCCAAATGTCTGACTCGTTTTGTTATTTGCCAAATGGGTCGCTAGCCAGTATTTTAGATACTTCATTTCACTTGAAAAGTACATACTTTTGGATCCTCTACCATGATTCAGCTACTATTTTTTTTATTTTTTTTTTAATAAAGCAGCCACATGGTCCTCGGCTCCATACAATGGGCAGAAACGAATGCAGCAACGTCGTTTCTTATCCATGATAGTTACGGGTGGAGATGTTCATCCTTTTTTTTCTTTTATAGAATTTTATTAGAAATTTGTCTCAAGATATTTTGTAACCAGTTGTTGTACTAACGTTCTTTGAGTGAATCTTTAAACGGTTCTTGAATCTGTTGGATTACCTAGAACCTAAAAACATTTGTCTATTCTTACTACTCATCAGTGGCATATTCTGGCCTAGTGTGGCAGTTCCTTGGAGGTGGAAGCCCCCCCCCGCCACAAAACTGGGGGGGGGGGGCAATATTGGGTTATTTGCCTCCCGGAACACAGCTGCTCCATGGGCTGGTTGGGAGGTCCGGAGATGTCCCTTGTAACCTCTCCATACCATGCAGCATGGTGTCCAGCTGGCACGGGCTTCATAGTGATACAGCGTCCTGGGATATGATGTCATATCTCGGCACGTGTCATAAAGGCCACGGAGGTAAGTGATGGGGGTGGCTGGGGACCTGTCCTGGGTTAACCCCAAGGCACCACCGAGCCAACAAATGCCGCTGGTTGTCAGGCCAAAATAGGGGGCAACTAAAACAATTAGATTATGAATATCAGGGGTGAAGACAAGACCTGGATTGAAGATTAAATATAACCCTTGGTCAACATCTTGGCATTAATGATATTATGAAAAAAGTATATTAATAGCCTTCGGTTTTTAGAGGGCACATAAGCTACATGAGCTTTTGGAACCACAGAAGTCTCTTCTTCAGATGGACTTACAGGAAAAAATATTTCATTTTTGTTACTTTATTTGATTTGCCGTAAGATGGGAAGAGAAAAAAAAAGGCATCGCCATTCAAAGAGTTAAATCCTCCTTCTTCAGTTTATTCCGGTGGCTCTTTTTGCAGAATGACATCATCAGATATCTGCCCTGCATCATCCATCACATGATGCCCCCGACACCCCACGTCTTCGTTGCCCTTTCCATGCGCCGTGCAGCGCTGTGATTTCAACATCCCGTAACAAAATTAGCACCCTCCAGCCCCTCGGGATCTGTAATACGTGCCCATTAGCGAGGTACTTGGCACCGACGGAGGACAGAGCTGGCGCTCCCGTTGTCCAGAACACAATAGCCGCTCGGGGAAATGCCAGCGATTCACATGGCCTCGCCGCGCTCTGTGCGTAGCTCCTGGATTTTAATAGCCTGCCTATTTACGGTGGTTGAGCCACATAAGTCCCTTGTTAGAAAATTGGCAAACGCACTTGAAAGGATGCGAATATTAACTCAACGTGGCACACGGAACACTCATTTATTCGGGGGGGGGGGACTACAATCAAATCTATTATAGTTTCTAAATAAAAAAAATATATATATTGACTCTGGCGCTAGCAGTAGTTCCATAAGCTTCAATTACGTGATGAGAGGGAGGTAGATAAGTGGAGCAGCCAACCAGCAGAGGTGGTAGCGGCTAATACAGTGAGGGAATTAAAACAGTCATGGGATAGGCATAAAATGTATTACAGCGTGATTTTTTTTTAAGAAAAAGCTTTTTGGGCTTTCATAAGAATTCATTCAATTTAACTCTCGAAGAACGTTCTGTTTGCAGACTGTCTCTTAATAGAAAAAACAAAAAACAACTTATCAGCAAAAAAAAAAAAAAAAACATATTTTGCACGTCGGTGACATTTATTTCCCAGCCGAAAAACAAAAAACAAGCAGTTCTATCTCTTATTTGCCGAACTTTTAAATTGTTATGAACCTTCTTTGGAACATAATGTGTTGGGAGTCGCAGTCGCAGCTTTTGTGTTTCCTACGTGATTCTCAGGACACAATATAACCAAAATACGACCCAAAAATCCCAAATAATTCCGTGGGGTGACTGCCTTCTCATGTCCTTGGGAATTAGGGAGGATTATTTTACCAAGAAAGGTTTCATTTCTGCCGGAACTCAGAATCTACCTTCAAATCTTTACATATTTTAATAAATTGTCATTTTTTTCTATACGTATTTACATATTTTGCTCTTGGGAAAAAAGTTTTTCAGCAATTGTACAAATTCCTGAAAATCTTCCAAAATTAAAATGCTACATATTTTATTTATTCTATAAATTTATAGTTTAGGAAATGTTTATTTGGATTGTTTGCACTTGACTAAATTACCAATTTCTAATCCGAAACAAAAGAAAAGGTTATTTTTTAATCTGAGGGATTTTTAAATCATAAATCACCAATTATGTTTAAAGGGGGCTGTATCATCAAAAAAATAGAAGCCTTGGCAGGGCATGGCTGGCACCAGCTAGTCAGGTGAAGAAAAGTGGTCTCATCGGCCCCTTGTACCCCCCAAACTCACATAAACAATAACACACATACTTACGCATACTTACACTAACACACACTTACACGCACATACTCACTAACACACACTCACGCATTCATGCTAACACACTCCTGCACACACTTCCATATACACATTCAAGCTAACACACACTTACACACACACACGTTTATGCTAACAGACACTTACACATGCACATTCATGTAGCATACATACATACATACATACATACTCCCTCCCTTGCTCTCTTACCTTCCCTCTTACTCGCCCTCCATTATTCTATCTTACCCTCTCTCACCCCCTTACCACAGTCACGAGGAGCCTCGATTTTTCGGGGGGGGGGGTCACATAACATTACCATTTTTTATTATTTAAGAATAATGCTTTATAAACTTTGACAGTTTCCGCATTTTAAAATAAGCACGAAAATGTAAAAAAATATATTTTTTATGACCTGAGCAAGATGACATCAGAAGTAAATCCAGATGCGGAATCGGAGACAGCTCTTTATGATATATGAATCATAATCTGTGCGTCTAAAAGCCTCATTTTGACAATTTTAGTCATTTTTATTGTGACACGAAAGTATTGGAACTGTGTCTTTAATTTTTTTTAAAGTACGTGAAGTAGACCTCTGTTGGTTTATATTACATGACAGAATAATAACCATGAGACTAACGGATACCGATGGAGAGGAGGGCCCTGCTCTTGTGAGCTTACAATCTATTATGATGTTGAAGGTCAATGAGATATTGGTTGAGGGGCTACAAGAACCAGTATGCTGTCATTGGTCTGGAGAACGCAAAGATGGTGATGGAAAGATGGTTCTAGGAACTATTGTTATGTAGACAGTGGTTTATTTATGTTGGGTGGATTCCTTGCCATGTCCCAGCGGCCAAGAAGGACATCTTAGAAGGACACACTGTGCCATGTACCATGTGGCATGAAGGTCATGGCGGCTAGGCACATACCTAGGGTCAGTGGGACAGCTGCAATGGAGGTCTCTGATCTCCCCATCCGACCCATTGGAGAACTGGAGCACCCCTCTACTTTAACCTTGACCCACAGGCTTAGTCCACCTAGGTCAGTATTCGCTGTAGAGTATGAAGACATATGAAAGTTCAGAAAAGATAATTAGTTCATGACTTTGTTTTGTTTTATTTTTGTTGTAGCTCTTTTTTTCCCATCTTTTCCCAGCCTGGGAGAGACCGCGCCGATGACCCGGTGATTTTTATACAAATAAATACGATCAGGGCGGATTAAACGTTTTATTTGTAATGGAAAACATCTGAACTCTCAAAAAATATGTTATTTTGGATAGTTTTTAAATGTTTCCGCTGATAAGAAAGGCTTTGAGGTAGGACGAGACACACAAAAAAAGAATTGGGTGGGTTAGAAAAGCGGAAGGATCTGGCATTTGTGTTACATTGTTATCAATATTTGATACTCTTTCCCAGGACGATCGAAACATCAGCCCCCCAATAAATATCCCAGCTTTATAATCCACAATTACAGAGCATTTTACTTTCTATTGTGTTGAATTATTATTATTATTTGTATTTTATTATTATATTATTATTAGTTTATTTTATTATTATTTATTTTTTATTATTTATTATTATTATATTATATTATCTTTTTACGTAAAGAATACATTTATGTATCGTTTCAAAGTTTTGAAATAAAACTATACAATTACGATGACATTTGGTAATAATTTGTATCACTTAAGATCTGTTTCTCACATCAGGTTCTGTCCGTGATAATTATGAAGATCAGAGGTAGCGGGTGGTGAAGAAGGAAGTACGCATTTCCAAATAATTACATCCATACCCGTCTTATCACATCGCTTTCCGAATGGAACATTCTTCCGTAACCCTAAACACGGGCAGCGGCGAAAAACTTTCAAACTCCCACTTGCGTAACTTCTAAAGCAAACCGTTCTCCAAATGATGTTCAGTTAAGCTGTGATTTAGTCGAAGGTCCTGGATAATTTCAAGAGCTGAAATTTTAGGTTAAAGGTGGAAAAATATGACGTATGGCGCATAACGTAAAACACGCAGCTAGGGGGTCGGAGGCTTAGATGCAATGTAATGGAGTTTTATTTTGCGGAGAGGTCGATAGGTAACTAGAGCAGCCTCCCAGCAGAGGCGGTAGAGGGTAATACAGTGAGGGTGTTAAACATGCATGGGATAGACATCTGGCTCCTGAATCTAAGACGAGACCAACGACTGATTAAGGTTTGAGTCTTTACAGCAGGAGAAACGGGCGACTAGACGGGGGCCGGAGGGGGCTCTGTGTTTCAAGTTTGCTTAGTGCAAAGCTAAAAGACAAAAGTTAAAGGGACAGAAACCTGATTCGAGTGACCAATCTGGACCTTGATGTCCTTGGTTATGACATCATATCCTCTTTAAGATGAAGATCCGCAGCAGAGTAGGAGGACCCCTCACAATAGTAGGTTGGGGGGCAACTGGGGGTCCTTTCCAGGATAAGGCATTAATTCACCACCGACTGTTCTGGGCGTAATTTATTACTAATCTGTACAATGTTACTTTGTAATATGCAGTTTCTTAAAAATGTAGCAGTTTTCAGATGAGTAATTACATCGTTTCCCTATTTTAAAAAAGATAAGAATAAAAAAAAAGATAAATCAAATATCTCTAGGGTAATGACAATAAATAAAAAACAACAACTCCAAACTATCGCTGTATTGAACGGTGTGAGAGTGAAAAGGGGGTAAAAGCTGAAAAAATGGATACATAAAAATTGTAAACGATGTAACTATGTATCTATATGGCAGATAAAGAAATGATAATTCTCCTAAATGAATCCCATGCAGCAATATCTGATTCATTTTAAACTGATAGAAATTCTGAGAAAATGAGGTCGCCATTCATCAAGCTGTCATTAGCCAATAAAAAAATTGCATCTTTTTCTGTTTCTGTTTACATGGCGGGGACACAATGTTCGTAAATAATCTTATTTTGCGTCGTTGGTTGCTACGTCGATAACGTATATATTAATTTTAGGATCCAAAAGTCATTGAGAGTAACCGGAAAGCGCTTTGATATCACAGCGGGAGTCAATTATTATTAATTATTATTAATTCCCATATTTACAAATAACGCTAAAGCAGCTGTTTGCACGAGAAGAATCTTGAAAAGTCGATAGACAGATAAATAAATACTACCATCGAGTGAAAGTAAGTATTTGGTTAGATTTTATTGTCTGGCGTTTTTTGGGCATCGCTTGGCTTTCCTCCTCCCCGGAACTAAAGGGGTTAACTGCTAGGGGCTATTTGGAATAATGTAATAATATCCCGCTCCCAAGAAGCCCCTCGCTAAAGCCGGCTCCTTGGAGAGCGTTTAAATACCCAGGCAGCTGATAGCGCCCGCCGGTGCCAGACGCGTGATTTATCTCTGTTTTGGAACGGAGTCCACGCAGTGACTTCCAGGAAAATCCAAGTCCCATCATCTGCTTATCATTTTCTCTGCGTCTAACGCTGCAAGTGCTATGGATTCCCAGGACTGGATTTATGGCTAAGATGAACCTGGGCAAAGGTCACCAAACCTCAACCCCCTCACCTACCCCCTCACCTACCTCGCACCTACCCCCCACCTTCACCTACCTCGCACCTACCCCTCACCTACCCCACACCTACCTCACACCTACCCACCTCACACCTACCCTCACCCCTCCCTCACCACCTACTCCACTACCCACACCTACCCCCTCACCTCACCTACCCCACACCTACCCCCTCACCTGCACTCCATTATTAGTTAAAATGTCCAACTTAGTGATTAGGACTGAGCCACTCTATTATAAGGAGTCCGTGTGTTTGTTTAGTACATTGGGCTCAGATGAAGGAAAATAACAGCTGCCAGTGAAGACCAGATGTCCAAAAATCACTGCTCTTGTGGGGCTTCACATACATTGTTGCAGCTCCTGCTCGTGATGTCACAGATAGTAGAGCTGCAGAAGATGTGTCAACATCAACCAGGGACAGCTGCAGCGCTGCGGCTTCATTCTGGATTTGTTGATATGTGGAGTAACCGATATCCATGAATCTATGAGTCCGCCATTCACGGACGTTGGTTTTCATGGTGTTTTGAGGGTAGAATCGTCTTTCTTGGCTTCTCTACAACCCCCTGACCGGTGTGCACGGCGCGGGTAGAGCTTTGTAGATTAAATGAGTCTCATGGATGTTTGTGTGGTCTGGAAAATACGTCAAAAAACGCACGAGGCTAAGGTTCTGTATGAGTAAGAGGACCGCCATGAATTTTAACGGGTGTTATGTTAAGAGTTGCTATTTAAATTTACCATGCGTTGGCTGATTGTTAAAAAGGTCATCAAGCTCGTTACCATGACTAAGCCACCATTAAACAATCTTTGCCACTAAACCGACGACAGACAAGAACCGACCTGTCCATCGAACCTCGCCAACAGTTCTTGTCTTCCATCAGGATAGCCGTATGCTTTCTCCATGCATACTTACATTCCCTCGCAGTGTTAAACTACTTCTGCTGGAAGTCTGTTCCACTAATCCACCACCTTCTCAGTAAAAATAGTTTTCTTATGTGACACCTTAATACTTTGGCACTCTTACTTCAGACTATGATCTCTTATCCTGGCACTTTTCCTCCAAAACATTCCAGTTCCATCCTGCACTGTGTTTTATGAATATATTAATATATTAATTTTATGAATATATTAATATATTAAATTTTATGAATATATTTAATATATTAATTTATAATATATGAATACCATTAATTATATATTTATATATAGATTTATTTTCTATATTATATATTATAGTATATATTATATATATATACTACTATATATATATAATTATATATTTTATGAATAACTACTGGTGTCAGAGCTTACTGACGTAGTACCAGTTCAGATCCTGTCCTTTTTTTTGTTTTTTTTTTTTTTAGAAGAAAGGCAGGCATGTAACACGCATTCGTAATTATTAAATAATCCTGTTCACAATTCTGCTTGGACCCTGCTATTGAATTTTAATAACCTCAGACACATTACCCCCTTTTCTTCTGTAAATATATGTGCGACTTCCATGGCTATTATTTTTCTTTCTGAGGTTCTTTTCCCTTCCCTAAACAGAAAACATTTATTTAGGTCACCGCAGCCAAGTTGAGACCTGGGGTACGACGGTAATCAGATCTGCCGTTCCCCACCCAGAAGTAAAAGCGGCGTTAATAATATTATATAATATTTGCAAAGAGAGACTTTCAACCCACTTTGTAACAATAATGAACACTTTGTAACTTTTCTAGAGCCCGATAATACAATGTGATAGTTGGGGGATTCATCTATTAACCTGTAAAAAGAGAAAAACCCTAAACAGACTGAAATAGAATTTTTAACTGAAAAATTTATTGGGGTGGAATACAAGTTAAAACAAGGATTCTAATCCTCTCTGCCATCTGATTCTTTAACCGTCGGTGTGCCAAACCGAGAAGACATAATGAAATGCAATGACTACCTGGCCCGAACAGTCAAGTATTCTAAATTTAATTTACTTTTGCACTGGGTGGGGAGGGAAATCAGCTTTTTTTTTGTTATTTTTTTCATACACGAGGCTGTAACGTTACTTATTATCTAATAAATCATTCCCTAAATTAAGATGAGCCATATTCTGTGCAGCTCCTGCCAACGAAGTGAAAATGAATAGCAATGAAGTTATGTAGGCGGGAAGCGAGCGTTTGGATGGGATTCAGATATTCGGATAATTGCGTAATATTAAATGTAATGTATATCGAACGTTACAGGTTAGTGCTCTATAGGTACTGGATCCAGATTGCGCAATTCTGGGAGTAGCTTTAATACTGGGGTGTAGTTACGGCCGAGTAACCGGGGGGGGTAAAGGGGAAAATCACCCTCAACTGTTATAGACTGAACTAGAACCTGTATTTCAGCATGAGATGGGGTGACATGAGCTCCCCTACACCCCACAAATTTGGGGGTTCCAACACCCCCTTCCTAGAATTTATCGGCACTAATATTGAACTAATTGAACTTACCTAGAAACTTTAGCCCTGCAGCTGCCCTCCTCTTCTGTGGTCCAAAGATTCTTGCCCCTGATTGGCTGCTTTAAGCAACCAATCAGTGGAAGGAAAGTGCTTTCCAAGCATGCTTATGGGGGTCTGAACAGATATCCCCCGCACAGTGTTCACCAAGCTGGAGCCAACTGATTGTGAGGAGATGGAGATGCTTTCAGTACAGCGCTACGGAATATGATGGCGCTATATAAAACAATAAATAATAATACAGGGACACTAGGTGGGGGGAGAGGGGAAGATGCATATTTAGGATTTGTAACATTTTAAATAAAATTGAAACATTGTTTTTTTTTTCCCATTGGACATTCATGTTCATTCACCCCCCCCCCCCATGTCAGTATAAGCTATAGAGTTGCTGGAAACATTGTTTGAGATCCTACTTGACCCATTAAAGGGTTAAATCCGGTCTGCTCAGCGGAGATTTAAATAATTTTGTGCTCCCTAGCAACGCAACAAAATGACACAAATAGTGATGTGGATGCAGTCAGCTGCTCGGACTTTTTTTTTTCTTCTGTCCTAAAATAAAACGACTCCGGCGATATTCCGTTCACCCCCTCGGACCTGCGCGGAAGTCTCCGAATGGAGCGAATGAAATTCGCGGGCTGACTCCGTCACCTTCACCTCACCATGAGGGCTCGCAGAGCACGGTGTCGGAGCATGAATGCTTTCCTTCCTGCAGGCACCGTAATGAAAGCAGGGCATCTATCATATAGATTTATTTTGCTTGTGTATATGGTAATTACTTAGCAACCGAGAAAGAAAGTATCCAAAAATATTATGAGAAACGGCGACCGAATTCCTTTCTCGAAGCGCTCGGATTTTTCGCATGGTCTGTTGCAACCCTTTCATTTTTTCTTCAATTAAAGCTATTATTGGGTACTTTGACTACGAGACTCTAGGGTCAATGCAATGAGGACACGCTTGGTTATTTATAGACTATTATTATTTATTGGTTTACATAGCACCTTCGTATTCCGCAGCGCTGTACAATGGGTAAACAGGACATGACAAGTAATTAATAGGTGATATCAGATTTCCACTTGTGAGTAAATATTATGACATCATATGTGCTGCATGCGTGGTGAATAATAAGGTCACTCAGCCAGGCCTGGTGCCCCGTAGGGTATAGAGATCTGATATATATATATATATCAGAGATCACCCCAACCGGCCCATGGGACAGCGAAGCACCAGGGAATATGCAACGGCTTGTAAATAATTATTAATATCAATATTAAAAAGCTCTTTTATACACAAATAGCAGCAATATTTGGCCGGGGCATTAATTAATATTAATTAATTAAACATAAATATGAATAGTTTTCAATCATGATCTTTAGTCCCCAAGTCCCTCTGTTCCTCTCTCCTCCCCTGATGCCCTCTTTCCCCCGATTGCCCCTCTTTCCTCCCCTGATGCCCCCTCTCTCCTCCCCCGATGTCCCTCTCTCCCCCCTGATGCCCCCTCTTGTCTAGGAGGTCAGAATGTTTGCTGGGTATGAGGGGATCGCAGGATTCTACAGCCCTAAAAGCCCCGATAATGTGTATAGAAACAGCAGGAAACGGCTTTATGAATTAAACGGGGGAAATAACGTATATTATTATATAAATAGCTATTGATAGGTTCCAGAATCTCTACCAAAGTCTTGGATGGCCTTCCCGGCTACCCCCACCCACGTCCCCCCCCACTAAACAAAAAGGGTCCCATCAAATACTGCGTACGGGACGAAACTACACATTTTTTGTTTGGGCTGTTTGTGTCTAAATTTTGCCGGATAAATCTTTTTTTTATGAGGATGGGAAGATGATGCGAGCCGAAAGCAAACGATGCATGACGATGCAGAAACAGAAGCGTAAAGGGAATCGAGTCGCCCGATGTAACTTATGGTTTGAGGAATGCGTTACAACGACAGAGAAACGCGGCCCAGGAGAGGGCGAGCAGACGTTCGCCGGGCGATTCCTGCAGCCAATCGCTTTATATTCCCAGCACCGGGGCGCACCGGGCGCTGCGTACGGCCGGCAAACATTTGCTCGCTTGTGGATTAGCTCATCAAACAAATGAAGTCATCGGCTTGTAACTATTACAGACGGCGTTGAATCTGGGTTTTTTCTTTTTTTTTATTTCCTTGTGTGCGTGTGTGTGTGTGTGTGC
>VKOC01035396.1:0-12985 GCA_009364415.1 Spea multiplicata | reverse complement strand
TATATATACTTCTCATCTTATATTCGAGGTCGTCCTATAATCTGACCTCACACTGGAGGTCTGACTATAAGACTAAGATCCCTCACAGCCTCCGTTGCTGCCCCGGGGCTTCTATGACGGAACGCTGGCGTGACATGACCTTCCAGTGCTCCACCATAGAAACCCTAGCGGAGGTAACGGGCAGCAGCGGAAGTTGTCTGCGTGCATCGTGCAGGCGTTCACCGGCTGCCAGAGAGGAGGATCCCTCCACAGCACTGCAGGACCTTGATGCTCCTTACGCAAGTCCCGGCAGCACCGGTTTTCTGCATCATGCAAATGTCCCCCTGCTGCCAGAGAGGAGGATCCAGGTCCGTGCAGCGCTGCGGGCGATCTGAATCGTAAGTCTGCTGCTTGCCCATAGGGCACTTGCCCAATGCCTGGAACTGCATGTCCCGGGCTTTGGGGCCACATGAGCTGCGCATCCCTGCGCTAAATCCTGATTATAGACCACACCCCCACTTTAAAGACTTAAAGTGTGGGGGGGTGCGGCCTATAATCGGGCCAATACAGTAATATTTACTAATACAACTTTTTTTTTCTATAGGGTAGTCTTAGACTATAGGTAGTCTTTTTTTCCTAAATAAATATTCACATTTTGGGGGGTTGTCTTATAATCAGGGTGGTCTTATAATTGAGCAAATACGGTATGTCCTCGTACCTGCTGTGGACTCTTCATAAGTGGGCAGTTAAGGTTTACACTGGAGGGAAACGACATACCAAGTACCACTGCAGAAAGCAGGATTTCCTGTGGAATTCCCTTCCCCGTTCCGGTCAGACTTTCTGCCTCATATGCAACTTTCAAAACCTCTCTGAAAACCCACCTGTTGAGGGAAGCGTACAACACTCCTTCCCATTACTCCCAACCATCATCATAATCATCCATCTGAACAATCAACAGCTTCAACACACCATCGGAACCGGATCAACTCATCCCCATCCAAGCCGTCCTCTCCTATTGTCTCACTTCCCTCAACCACCGACTAGATTGTAAGCTCGCAAGAGCAGGGCCCTCCTCTCCTTTGCACCAGTTTGTTACTGTATTTGTGTTTCTAAATTGTTCTACTGACTGTAACAGCGCTGCGGAATCTGCTGGCGCTTTATAAATAAATGTAAGTTAATAACCACTAGATGGAGCTGGTGAAAATGACAAATGCTATATAGATGATACTAAGATTAAGAAACAGTGTTTTAGCCTCTCCTGAACATGAAGGAGTAAGGTAAGGATTCTATTGCCCAGACAGCAGCAGCAGTGCCTCCGCAGTCACCATGATTGTGGCGACATGGGGGCATTTTTTTTGCATGATGTACCAGGTACATCGCAGAACCAATGAACACACTTGATAATTACGTACTACCTGGTACGTCAGCGGATGTGAAGGGGTTAAGACACACAAAAACACTATATGTTAACACACACTTTCTCTAACCCCGTATTTTATCACACACTTTAACACCGTACACTAACACACACACTTACTTTGTACATAGCAGATTGCAGAAGTTCGGGCTACTGCAGGGTAACATTGCCTTAGGTGACCCTACCGCATGCCTCAATTACAGGAGTGCCTGGGTGCAAAGCATCCGTTGCACCTGCTACGGTGTCCCGTGTTTCCAGCCTCTTCTTTGTGTTAGAGATGAAAAAATGTGCTGTGAATGGCACCACCCAAAGTAGTCATGTATTTTAGTGACTAAAAAACCCCACGCTCCCTACATTTTACATGTTCTTAGAAATCAGCTACAATCCTGCCCTTTCAGGTTACACAAGGTTCTGTTGTGAAGAGGGTTTTTCCACCAAATATATGTTTTCAACTGTAAGATCAAGCTGTTAATGTGCAAAATTTTATAGAATTGCTATGCGGTATGGAGACATCTGGTATTTCTATATAACCAGTTTGTGAAACTGTCTACGTTTCTACCACACTTAACACAAAGAGAAATAAACAGAGTTTTAAAAATGCCGCAGGGTATTATTAGGATTCTGTGCTGGAAAGGAAAATAAACCAAATCCCTTCTTCAAGTAAACATAAATAAAGATACATGATCATAGTTGTTAGCAAGACATGTATTCTATAAATATGAATAAAAATATAAATAAAATAAGTAAATTGATTAAAAAAACATTTTATATCAAACTCTTAGTGTTTATGTTTAATAAAAATGTTCAATAAAACATTTGGTGAAGGAGCATGAAGACTCAAGCAAAGGAATGATCTCTCCAATTTTCTTGTTACACAGTATCTGAGGCTGAACACTGATGATCAAATCACCTGTGTGGAGATAGGAGAGGGCTTCATAATACCCTCTGTAGTCAATATTTGCGCAAAGCTGGGTTCTCTCTGCAAAGATTGTCCACCACTTTTTGTTAAAGTCTCGAAGCTTGCACTGGATATTTCTGCATACAAGATGGAAAGCGTTTTTTTTCCAACGACAACATGGCTCAGCAATGAGCAGATCTCTTCTTTGTCAATAAATCTTGGATCTCATGATTTTTTTTCTCATACCAGTCTTTCTTCTTCTTTGTGGGGAACCTTAAGACCTTTTCGGAGGTCTGCAAGATGGCAGATTTTAGATGTTCCCAGAACACTTCTAGGAGAAACTGTATGATGGCTGGAATCCTTGAGCCTTAACTGGAGACTTGCTTGGAAATTGGCATTTACCTCAGGTGGCTGTAGTTTATTAATCTGATATCTCTTCCTTGCAGCATCATCTCTCTTTGGTTTGGGTGTGAAGTGTGAGCTTGCATCTCACAAGACGATGGTCCATATGACACTCTGAGCTGGGCATTACTCGAGAGAGTAGAATGTCTCGAATATCTCTTTGGCGCACCATGATGTAACCTACAAGGTGCCAATTTTTAGACTAAGGGTGCATCCATGTTGTCTTTAGGTTATTTTCTCTCTGGAAATAGTGTTAGTGATGACACATTTCTGCTCTGTCCAGAACTCTAACACAAGGCACCCGTTGTGGTTACAGTTTCCAACGACAAGTTTGCCAAGTACTACTTGCCAGGCTTCTGAGTCCTTGCCTACTCTGGCATTGAAATCACCAAGGATGATAACTTTGTCAGTGTGACATTCTGCATGTTTTTCAGGCTGGAGGCGCATGGAGATGATGCGATTTGAGTGGCCCGATAGCAGGATTTCAAGTTGGGAGGCAATGAAATTCTTGATCTAAATAGCAACACCACAAAGACCTCTCTCGGTCTCGGGTTTACCTCACCAGTAAAGGGTTTTTTGCTTGTTTACCGCATTTGAAGGTGCGCATTGACTGCGGCTAGCCAACTGAGAGGGTAACAGAGATGAACTTTGTTTCGTGTGCGTGATAGTGGCCCTACACCTAGGGTTTATCTGTCAAGGCCCATCAAGCGTTCCTTCTCTTAGATGAATAGCCTGGCAGGGCTATGAGCTTCATCTGCCCGAGTTTGGCAGTAGAAAGGCAGACAACAGTGTTTTTATTGATGGTTGCTTTGATGACACTCATATGTACCAAATAATGGAAGGACATGAAGGAAGCAATCTTCATAATACAAGCTCAGAAGCCTTCCTTATGAGGTGTAAGAGCATGGACATTCACTATAAGGTCAAAAGTATTGGGACACCTGGCCATGTAGTTGGTCCCCCTTTTGCACGTATAACAGTTTCCATTCTTCTGTGGAGGCTTTCCACAAGATTTTGGAGTGTTCCTCTGAGAATTTTAAAGCCTTTGTGAGGCTAGCCACTCATGTTGAATGAGAAGACCTGGCTTGCAATCTCCGTTAAAGTTCATCCCAAAAGTGTTTGAGTGGGGTTGCGGGCCAGTCAAGTTCTTTTACACCATACTCATCCAAGTATGTCTTTATGGGCCTTGATTTATGATTTATGCACTGGGTCACAGTCATGCTGGAATGAAAAATGGCCTTGCCCAAACTGTTCCCACAAAGGTGGAAGCATAGCATTGTCCAAATTGTCTGGTATGCTGAAGCATTAAGGTTTCCTTTCACTGTAAGTAAGAGACCCAACCCCTGAAAACAGCCCCATACTATTATCCCTCCTCGACCAAACTTTATAGTTGTCACAATGCAGTCAGACAGGTAACATTCTCCCGGCATCCACCAAACCTGGACTCACCCATCAGACTAACAAACACTGAAGCATAATTTGTCAATCCACAGTACCCATTTCTGCTGCTCTAGAGTCCAGTGTCAGCATGCTTTGAACTACTTGAACCGGTGCTTGGCAAAATACATGGTAATGCGAGGCTTGCATGCAGATGCTCGGCCATGGAAACCAATTCCAGGAAGTTCTGCTGTATAGTTTTTTTGCTGATATCAATGCCAGTGGAGGTGACAACTCTCTACTAAGTACAATTTATGTTTTTGGATTTTTTTTTTTTTAAACTGCTATATTGTGTTATCTGATGAATGGTTTTCCAAAAACTAGGTGTCTATGAATAGCTTAAGCAGTCCTAAAAATAACAAGGGAAATGTGTCCCCATCCCTGGCATTAAAAAAAGTTAAAAAGACTTTAAAAAAAATAAACAATACATAGACTACAAATCAGACATGTCTGTTGCACATTTTCTATATTGATGTATGTACTATATTACATTACACAAGAGATGGCATCCAATTCCGCATCTGAATGATTTTTCACACAATTTCCTATGATTATAGCTTACAAGCAAACCCTAACAACCAGCAGGGGAAAAAGAGGACACAGCGCTTGTTCAGATCACCTTAATTTCCATGTACAAATGAAGAAATTGTATTCATAGGGCAAATTGGGATTAGATTAGCAGCAAGGCAGTACAAAAACCGGCACAGATGTTAAGATCCTTTATTGTTTGCATTAATTATTATTTGAAATGTGCTATCTTGCATTAAAAGTAGTACATACGTCAACAGAATGTATTAAGTATTTTGTCCCTTGTTTACTAAACAGAGCTAGTAAACCATCACACCTCACCTCCCGTATTGCATTTTCCCCATTTGCTCATAATTACAAATTGGGAGCGGAAGATTCTGATTTTAACAATTGCTTCACATAATAATAATTAAGTTTTATCTAGACAGCACTTAACCCAATACCCTGAAACCAGGTCTTCTGTAGGACGCTTTTTCAGCACACTGTAATAGGCAAAGGATCCTTGGTTCTGGTCACACCTGCAGACACACACACACACACACCTGCAGACACACATATTAGTTTTACGTTGTATCCATGGGTTATAAACTTCACAATAGATCTGCCCGTCTTTCCTAAAGCTGTTGTATTTCATTTGTTTGGATTATTTCTATATCTTGAGATAAGCATTGCTGGCATAGTAAGGAATCTTAGATCCGTAAGATGTTTTCATTTCGGAGCATGTCTTGGAATATAATGAATATAACATAGGATTCACAATCTACACAATGATATTCGCTCAACTGCAGGGACTGCTTACGTGAACAGAGACCTGCATTCTTAATGAACGTTATATACAGCTATGATTTCAATATGTTATTTTGTGTCGAGGGATAATTGTTGGAGTGGATCATGCCTGGAAAAGAGTTTTTGTTGATTTCTCCTGATTTAGGGGTATACACTATCTGGTACCCTTTAAATGCTTGCTAGGGTGCAATATATGCATTTCACTTGCATGTCTATTCTATAGCTCCGCAATGAAAGTTCCCATGCTGTCCCAAAAAAAGAACCATGTTGGTCATGTCTCGAGATCGTTATAATCATGTTTTGATATAAACGGTTGATACAATGACCACATTTGGAATCTAAATTGAGCGAGGAAGAGAAAACATTTGTATAAACTTGCCTTTTGATTTGCTAAGCACAGTAGGTCGTTGAAACAGTAAAGGGGAGTTTAAAGGATTACCTTTCCCCAGTTCTGTCCTGCCTTTGCTCTGCCATTACATTCTTAGAGTGCACGTGCACGCGATCATGTGACTTGGCGCACAAAATCTAAAGTATTTCAGATTTTCTTTTTCTAAACAAGGGAGTGAACATTTTCAGATTGTAATTTATTGTTATTCAAATTGTACCTAAGAAACCCCTTAAACTGTTCTGCAACTGTAGTAAAGAATACTACATTTTTTATGCTTTCCCAGTGTTATTGGAGATAATGGGTTAATGTCATTTTTTTAAATCGTGTATATGATAATTCTCATTAATATCTGAGAGGAGAGCGTGTGTGTATGAGCATGATAATCTCTAATACTACTAAATCAAACATTTGAATTTCTTTATTGGATGAAAGATTAATCTCGCTCCCAAATGAATACTTTAGTTGATAGAAGAAAGTCTCAACTTGCAACATTTATTCTTTGCAATGGCATATTCAGGCCACGGCTGACAAGGCCTAGGACAGCAACCCCTATGCTGCATTACTGGTGGGAAGATCACCTTATTGGGGAATCTGGCTTCCATTTTAACCAACCTATTTACTTTTGGAACGCCCGTGTCTAACCAACACAGCCCACATTGTATGTCCTCCCCCACACGTATTCTTTGGAAGCAGAGTCCAAGTTTATAACGGTCACATAGTTACCTACCGCCTAGCCCATGCATGTCAGCCAGGTGCAATATCATTTGTGAACATGAGCTGTGACGTAGGTTCTCTATTAGCATTCATGACTTCAGTGTTCACAAATGAGCTTGTCACATTTGTCAAGTACATATTCATGCAGTCAAACGCCCAAACGTATGCACTCATGCACTTTTTAGCAGTACATGTTACACTATATGGCCAAATGTATGTGGACACCTGGCATCACAACTACATGAGCTTGTTTGACATGCCTTTTTAAAACCATGGGCATTATCAGGCACTGATGTTGAACAAGAAGAGCCTGCCTTGCAGTCAGGGTTGCAATTCATCCCAAAGGTGTTTAAAATCATGTCTTTATTGATCCTGCTTTGCATGCAAGGGGTAGAAAAGGGCCTTCCCTAAACTAGTGCCACAAAGTGGAAAGCATACAATTGTCTAAAAACCATCTGAATGCTGTAGCATTAACATTAATCTTCATTGGAACGAGGGGGACAACCCAAACCATGAAAAAGAGCCCAGACCATTATTTTTCCTCCTCCAGCAAATGTTATAGTAGGCACTATGCATTCCAGTATGTTGCATTCTCCTGGCATCCGGCATACCTAGATTTGTCCATCAGACCTCCAGATAGTGAAGCACGATTCATCACTCCAGAGAACGCGTTTCCACTGTGTTCTTTACACCGCTGTGACAGTGCCATGTTTAAAGTCACTGAGCTCTTCAGTGCAATACATTCTACTACCAATGTTTGTATATGGAAATGGCTGCCTGTGTGCTTCATTTTACCTGTTAACAATGAGTGTGGTTGAAACACCTAAACTTAATAATTAGGAGTGGTGTATATACTCCTCTGCCTAAGGCTGTTGCATTATCTAACTCTGTGGATATTTTTAAGAAAGGTGAAGGAGCCCTTCTCTCTCCTCTGCGCCCTGGTGCCCCCGCTGATGAAGCTACATAGTACAAAACCTGCAGTCATGAAGCATTTGTCAACAAATGTGGCTTAACAGGAAATAAGAAATAAACAAATGACATTTAAGCATTACAAAAGCGAGGGATCAGCAAAAAGGCCATTAAAATGGCTTAATTGGAAGAGAAACTTATTGCAAAGGAGAGTAAAACTAAGCCCAAGAAACGTTTCACTTATCTAAATGGAAAAAAGGTAGAGAATGTTGGTCCTTTATTATCTGAAACGGGAAACTTGGTTAGTGAGGACAGAGAGAAAGCTGACATCTTAAATACTTTGTTTCTTCTGTTTATACCAAGGAAGAACCAATGATGGAGCCCCTGCTGGCCCCAAGGAACCATTACAGCAAACATGGGATTGGCCCTGGGTCCTCTTCTTTTTAATTTGTTTATAAATGATCTCCCAAGCTGCATTAAGAGACATGTCACAGTTTTTGCTGATGACACAAAATTAGGCAGGGTAATTTAGACTTATCTTGATGTCCTTTTTAAGGACCGGTGCCATGAATTGTACCGCATACTCAAGATGAGGTCTTGCCATTGACCTGTAAAGAGGCAAGATGAATCCCGTGAATCAATACCTATTTTTTTTCATGCCAAAACCTTATTTTCCCTCGCAGCTGTTGCTGGCATTACGCACTGTTGCCAAGTCTGTTGTCTACCATTATTCCTAAATCCTTCTCATTGGCAGTTTTCCCCAAGGATATTCCATTCATAGTGTAGGTTACTTTGTTATTATTTTTACCATAATGCATAAGTTTGCATTTATCTATGTTGAACATCATCTTCCACTTGCATACCCAGGTCCCAACTCTGTCTAAATTTTCCTGCAAAGAAGACACATTATGGAATTAGAAAAAATGCAAAGGAGGGTTACATAATTAGTACGGGGAAGATACTAGTTATGAAGAGAGACTAAAGTTAAAATTATATACACTGGAAAAATGTCGTCTTAGAGGGGATATGATAACAGTATATAAATATACACAGGGCCAATATAACGAACTCTTCAGTGACCTGTTCATGATCCCAGCACTTGACAGCTTGTGGGTCATGCTAACGGGTTTAAAACATAATGTATTGTACCAATAAATAAATGATACGGACAACCAAATGGATTTGAAAAGGCCACAGCTTTATTTATTATAAAAGCACTGTGACACATAAAACTTTATTTGAATTTTAACATACATAATGTTGTAACATTGTACCCTCCATGACTTAGGGTCCCTCCACCCCTACTACCACACTTTACCCCATGGAGGTTACTACCACACCCCATAAGGATAAACCGACATCCTTTACCGACAGCTCCACCTCCGTCCAGGAGCTGTCACCAACTTTTGCCGTGCACCCCTACCACGAGCCGTAAACCGCACTAGCACGTGGCATAAGCACAACGGCCCCCTCATTCCCTTGGGACCGTGCCCGTGGGAAAAAGCCCACCAAATGTGACAAATAAACACGGTTTCCATACCTCGGATGAGAAACCACCCAATTATAACCAGGTACCACGAATAAGTATCCTAAAAACATCCAACCGGAACGCCAGTTCCCCGCCAACTAAATCAAGACGCACCACGTGCCCCTACAAAGGACACAAACCAAAAAACAGCACACGCAGAACAGGGCAGGCGGGAGGGAAAAACTGACCCTTACATTCATCAAGGCCGGATCATGGGGCCTCCTGTTATGTTTGTGTCTCCGGGGCCTACTTTAACAGAAATGTACAAAGAACAAGAGATCACCCTCCGAGACTGGAAGAGCAGAATTTCATAGACGGCAAAGGAAGGGATTCTTTACAGTAAGGACAATATAAGTATGGAATTCACTGCCAAGGGAGGTGGTGTTATCACATACATTAGATGCCTTCAAAGGGGGTCTGGATATTTTCTTTTTAGAAAGGCATGACATACAGGGCTATAAATAGAATTAATATTTTAGAGCTTCTTGATCCAAGGAGAAATCCAATTGCCTTTTGGAAATCAAGAAGGAATCCCCCCCCCCCGATGGCAGAATTCAATATTTAGAATAGCAGGACCACAATAGGATGCCTGTGCTAAGCAGTTCTGGATTTTTGAATCTGGCGCCCACGAAGCCTCGCGTCACGAGTGCGCCTCCCGCTGTGCATCATCTGCGCACCTGCAGGCATTTCCAGCCAACTGGGTCAGACGGCTGTGATCGCGCACCCTGCCGTGTTGGACCCTTCTCTTGTGACCTGGCTCCTAGGAAACCTTTTGCAGAAGAGAAATATTTTACTCCCACAACTGGAGCAGTGCGAGGAATGTGGCAACAACAGCCAGGGACACCATATAGTACCAAGCACACACATGCTAATGACATACACTAACACACATAGGTATATAGACACATACATATATATCTCGCTCTCTCGCAGCCCTTGTTTTTCTATAGCTCTTCTGGTTTCACGACTTTCCCTCCCAGGTCACTGCTTCTACTGCACATATGTTATGTGACCCCACTGGGAGCAGTTCCTCCTGAGTGTGGGAGTCTGAGACCACTGCCCTGTTTTGGCCTATGCAAAGGATGGCCCTGGATGGCGAAAAGCAATAAGTTGGACTATTTTTCATTTATAGGACTTGAATAGACATAAGAATTTTCTATTACATCAGCTGATAGAATTGTAGCAAGAACATTTCTCCTCTTTTTTTGCCCTTAATTTTAGTTACAGTACACATATGTTTTATTGTTAATTGGATGAAAATGATGCTTTATTTTAGTTCATTTTGCCTTATTGGTTGCATTTTTTATTACTTGATTCTAGATTTTTTGACCCTTTTGGTACAGCCAATTGAAAATTGGTCAGCCTTTGATTTCAATTACCTAGCTCTGTGGCCTAGATAGTTCCTGATCCCAATCTCTACCCTCACTAGTACTGACCCTAGCCAGTGCCTGTTTAGAAAACGGTTAGCTCTTCATGTTGTCAGTGTCACTTAGTGTTGCCAGCTGCCCACTTCAATCAAGTATCTTAGATTCCATGCAGGCAATTTGCTCACACTTGTCACAGCAATACAACTCAAGGGGCACCTGCTCTAGGAGCGCATACATTCAGCAAGATGCACACTGAAGGGTATTTTTAACATGCTAACACGTGTGTTATAGGATGGGGAGTATAGAGGTATCGGCAGAATCATACATACAATTGTTGTATAGCTTAAACTTCTTGCATTTTATATCAAAAAGCAGAGTTATACTAATCGTTCCAAACTCTAGAAAGCATGTACTAATTTCCTTTTGTGATCAATATATTATAAATATTGATATATATATATATATATATTGATGTATGAAATGGTAAAGCTGTCAGTTACCTTCTTTAATTACGTTTTATACATTCAAAGAATTCTAGTGATCATAACATATTTTGATTTCCAAAATAGGGTAGCTGAATGGTCGATATTTGATCAACTTGATCATTTTCTTAAAGCCAGTTGCTGTTTGGAGACCCTGACCAGCTGCATAGAAAGCTATTTTGTGCAGACGCAAGGCTATATGCTAAAAGTTTTGTCTCGACTCAGCAGACATATATACTGTCACAGTATTAGTGCCTGAGCATAGTTAACCATTTTAATGCTGAAGTGCAAATTATCTTACCTTGTTTAGAGAATGTATCTTATATACAAAACTGACCCATGTAACCAAGATAGTGTCTCAAACGTGGAGGATGATTCACATAGCTTTATCATACAGGTTGACTCTAACACAAAATCATATATCTCCAATCGAAGTACTGAATGTCATCAGATAATTATAGGCCAAACACAGTTGTTCCTTGTACCATTTCTTTTGCAGGTGCAATTGAACAACCACGCATTGATTCTACAGTTTCAGCTTTTTTGGAATCTTAATAGGAATAATATACAGGGCAAATGGTTTTCAACAGAAAAACATGAATAGCCAGAATAAATTGCCTCATTCCACATCTGAGATCTGCAATTATAGAACTATATTAGTATCTGAATGAACATCAGTCGTCTCTTTATTATTTGCAGGGAAAAAGAACCTATTGCTACATAATGAATGAGGCAGATAGCACCGTTGCCATAGAAAAATGATTTATAGTAAAAAGTGTTAAGAGTCTTATGTCAATTTTGCGACATCCAATAGAATAATTTGCACAATTCCGGAGGCTTTCCACTCAATTATATTAACAGTGAGTACATTTTTCCCCGCAAAACAATAACATTAGCTGAAGCATTACAGTCATCAGAGGGGATCCAAAGTTGCACAGTTAGGGAAAGGTAAGGGATCATTTTACTGTCATGCTTAAAAATGTTCTTTGTTCCTGGTCATATATATCAGCTATGATGCATTCATCTGTGAGTGATTACCCAAATAAATCTCCTGCACGGAAAATGGGGGGCCATTAAATAGCATCTGATGAAGTGTCCCTTTAAAGATGATTTAATGCAACGGCCTTTCCTGTTCCAGGCTGAATTGTCTTGTGACTGACTCTTGTGTGGAAAAATGTGAGTAAAGAAATGTAGTTGTCCTACTGAGCAGTAGGCTCTTCCTCTCATCAGCCATGTTGCCACCTGATCGAGTTCTGCCCCTTTTTAAGAACAGTTGCCCAGAATTGCACGCACAATCCAGACAAGAATACGCTTTGGGTTTCTCCTTCCCTATATTTTTTTTTCCAATTTTTGATAGAATTATATTTTTACACTATTACTTTATAAACATTTCTGCTGTGTCTTGTTGTATTTAAAAATATTTTTTGTGGGTTCAGAGCTGTAGAGCAATGTATCATACAATCATACCGAACTAAGCGACCAGCCCTGGCTTTTAATGCCCACTGCAAGACCATAAATAAACACATTAAACAGCAGTGAGCATAAGAATACACCCTGAGGTACTCCATTCACCACTTTTGTCCTGTAGTGAATTTTCCATTAAGAGCAACTATTTTCACATCCTTTCATTTGCCCATGGAAAATAATATATACAGGTCATGAAGTTGGTTTAAATAAATGTTTTTGAAAACGACAACATCCTCTGACTATATTTTTATTGAATATGTGTAGATTTAAGTATTTTTGGGAAACTTTTTTTATGTATAAAAATGGGAAAAGTGATACATTCCATGGTCAAACTGGCAACAGGTTAAAACAAAGAAAAGTATATTTTTCCTGAACACTCACATCAAGAACAATAACACAAGTGTATATTTTGTGTCACTAAAGCAGTGCTTTGCACTTTTTTCCTGTTATAATTTCTTGTACATAACAAATACTCTATATGATTATGTATCTCTCCAACATTAGCAGAATGAAGAAAAAAATATATTAAATATAAATCTCCAAAGTCTCCATGGAAACAATACCACTGGTGTTCTATTACATAACATACCCCCAAATCATGAGTGCACAAAGCACTCCCAAAAAGAAATTTTCACTGTTGAACCAGCCTTAGGTGTTCTGGCGCCCTGTGCGGACTACTCCTC
>VKOC01035389.1:0-12195 GCA_009364415.1 Spea multiplicata | reverse complement strand
GTCACTGAAACGGATTATATAATGAGGGGGATTTTTCAGAGCGTTTGCTTTGAAAAAACCCTCATTTTATAATCGATTCAACTAATCGATAATGAAATTCGGTGGCAACGATTTTCATTATCGATTATTATTGATTTTATCGATTAGTTGTTGCAGCCCTATATTATACAGTGTCATATGTATCATTTGGTACCGCCTACTTGGGCAGCTGTTTAGTGGAAGGTGCTCTATGCCAGATGTCTGCTTAGTACTGCAAAATATAAACATCATATACAAAAAGTCTAATCAAACCACCTTAATCTATGGCAGGTAAACACACGGGCAATATGCATTCATAAACTAAACATTGTTGGCACTTTTCCTATTTGGTCCATAGAAATGCATGCCTTTTATCTCACATTCTAGACAACCACTTAATTGGTTCCAGCTTTAATTTTATGAAGCACTTAATAAAAAGGAGGACTACTGTACGTTTCACTGATAGACGCATACCACCAGGTATGAAGCTTTACCATGCAAAACCTGTTACTTTGCTTTGTGCCAGACCTTAGGGTTTTAGAGAGGTATCCGGATGTTTAGTTAGAGCCGGACAGGCTTAGAGCCTGTTTTATTTTCAAGGTGCTCTGTGCCTACAGCATCTAAATAAACACGCTTGACTTTTGAAACCTGTGTGAATACTGTCATTGCCGCCCCCATGCGTGAGCTTTCCCCTACAATATATATATATAACTATCTTCTCAAAGCTCTTTTGAAAATAAAAGACTGAAACGTTTGACTTGTAACAGACTTTCATCAGGCACAGAGCTTGAGAGAGTTTAATGAAACCAGTTCCCAGGAGGCTGTAACTATATTTGGAATCTATATGCATTACTGCTCCAGTTACCAGGCACCGGGCAGAGTAATTAAGGTTGGTGTGCAATTGTGCACTTTGGATATATATATATATACACACACTGACACATACCTCCTTTTTTCCGTCTCTGGTCATTTTCTGCTTCACTTTGAATGTCCTGAATTAACTTTTCATCATCTTGCTATGGGATCAAAGACAAAGAGGTTAAGAAACTCAAATCTCTACAACATATAAGAACACCAAAAGCGTCCACCACATGGAATAAGCTTTAATCTGGCAAATTTCCCCTTACATGCTCAGAGCACTCACCTGGGTTTTTTTTTACGTTTCGCCATATAGCTTTAAAGAACCTTCAGATGAGAAAGCACTTCCAGGTATCTCGCTTAACTTGGCACCCCCCTGAACTATGCAAGGATGTGTAGATTTATTGTAAGAAACATTTCTTAATTCTCCACTATTAAAGTGGTTTCAGATGGTTGCTCATCTACATACAAACACCATCTCTGACTGGCTATTTCAGCACTATGTCCCACTAGAGAAAACGGACTAGTAGAAAGATGCAAAATCAGTATTAATCGTAGCTTAACATGCAGGTTTTCACAGGGAACACTTGCACATTTTCTGTAGTTATGTGGTTTATTACTTTGTTTCTGCAATCATGTTTCAACTTCATGAAGGAAAACATGGAAATAATCACTTCAGTTCAGTTCAGAAATTCAGAAAATATCAGATCATGTAGCCTCAGTGTTTGCTATATTTTATTAAGGTTTGAGAGCACATGCATTAACCAAGGTAACCAATTGATAAAAGGTATACTACAGTATTCATCCTGAAGACATTGTAGGGGAGGTTTTACCTGCACTTGTAGTGTCTACAAGATTACCACAGAACCACAGAAAAAAGTCATCCACAAGAGAGATCATATGATTCTGCTTACCGATGGGTCTGTCCAAAGAGAGCATCTAGTGCACTCACGGCAGGGTGCCCCAGGAGAATGAGGATGCTGGCAGAAGTGATCATAGCCATTGATGGGGGCTCGACAGAGGTAGCAAATCTGGGCTCCACAACGGCAAGCTATTCTATTGCAGCCCTCTGACTTAATAAGGCCAGTGAGACAGACGTGGCATTTTCTTATGCATGCTGCCGTCATTTTCTCCTCGCTGCATGGAAGACAACATTAAAGAACAATGATGTAAAAAAGTATTTCCCCTTCCTAATAACTTCTATTTTTGGTTATTTACATTTCACATTTATATGTTTCAGATTATCCAACTACTCTTAACCCCTTAACGATCAGTGACGTGCCAGGCATGTCACGGAAAAACAGTCACTTAACGACTAATTAAGTGCCTGGCAACCTACGATCGCTTTCATCGCTTTAATGGAGTTGCTGTAATGCCTCTATGTTGAGGCATTAAGCAACACCGAGATCGGGATCAGGCGCCCCTGTATGGTGGCGGACGTCCATTTTAAAAGAGTTTAGGAGGCGATCAACAATCGCCTCCTAAGCTTCAATGGTGTTACTGAAACGCCTCAATAGTGAGGCATTAAGCAACACCGAACATCGACCCCTGGACGTACAGTGAGGGCACCACTGAGATTTCGCCTCTCACAAGATGGAGGTGTTCTTTAAAAAAAAGATTCCAAGAGGGTCTATCAGAATCTCCTGAGAACCCCCCCCTGCATGTTGAATACAGGTACTCCATTCAACCATGGAAGTCACTTGAGTCCAGCTTTTTCACCACAATGGCATCAGTTCCAAACAAAATGTAAAAAAGTTCACAAATAGTCACAAAAATGAGTGAAAGTTTATTTTATGAGCAAGTGTCAAAAATTAGCACTGTATCTTCCCAAAAATAGAGTTAAAAAAGCATTTTTAAATACCCAAATGGTAAAAAAATAAATAAAAAAAATGGTTTGATGGAGTAAATTGGAGTGGCTGGGTTCAAAGATGTCTAAAATACGGCATAGGTAAAGGCTAACCAAAATGAAAAAAAGCGCACTTCACAAATGTGGCCTTTTAGCCCCAAACAACCAGACAAACCCATGCATGGGTGGTATCGCTGTACTCTGATGTTGCTGAACACATATTGGGGTGTAAATTCACACCTGAAGTACAATGTGTGAGAAAAAACAATTACTACCACAAATTTTGACAAAGGCAGGTGGTAAAATTAGTGCATGGAAAGGGTTAAAATACCAGCATTTGAAATATCTTGTGTCTAGTTTTCAAAAATATATGGTTTGATGGGGTAAATTGAACTGAGCGGCTTAAAAGATGTCCCAAATAAGACACAGTGGCAGAGCAAGCACAAAATGAAGCTTTTAAATGATCATTTTACTTATTGAATATCAAGAGTTAATCAAAACCTATATCACCTATGTGAAAAAGGAATCCTCCCAAACCTAATAACTGTTTGTGACACCCTCAGTGACAGCAGCAGCAATCAAATGTTTGCGATAACTGGCAATGAGTATTTCACACTGCTGTTAAGAAATTTAGGCCCGATCTTTTTGGCAGCTTTGTTTTAATTATACCTGGTCAACCAGGTCCTGAAACAGCAAAGCAGCCCCAGATCAAAACACTACTATCACTGTGTTTGACTGTCGGTATGATGTTCTTGTTGTGGAATGCTGTGTTAGCCTGTAACGTAATGGGACTCATATCTTTCAAAAAGTTCCACTTTTGACTTATTAATCCGCAGAATATTATCCCAAAAGTCTTGAGGGTCATCAAGATGTTTCTGGCATATGTCAGATAAGCCTTTATGGTTTTTTGACCAACAGAGATTTCCACCTCACAACGCTCCCATGAATGTTTTTTTTTTGTGGAATCGTGAACATTGATTGAGGCAAGCAAGGCCGGAAGTTCTTGACACGTTAGTCTGGATTCTTTTGTGACCTTCTGGGTAAGAGGAAATTTGGCAGGCCACCACACCTAGGAAGACTCTCTTCAATGTGGTTCACAGGAATCCCATTAACTTAGACTGGAAAGGGACACAAAACCATTTCTAATAGTGGTCAATGACTGTTTCTCATCTGTTCTTAAATATCTGTAGTAGCATCATGTGCTGCTTTTTGAGACGTTTTAGTGTATTTTACTTTGCAAAAAAGGTTCTATTTAATTGATGTTTAGATTCAACCGGGCTGGCAGCAACCATATCTGAGCGCCTCTAGTGAATTGAACCACATTAACTAAATATGGATTAATCAGTTTGATTAGTAACTAAAAGGCAATTGGTCTTTTTCAAATAGGGCGCAGGTTAACTGGGAGAAATTGTTTGGCAGTGAATGAATAAGGTTTCTTGTGAACATTAAATATGTCTAAACTTAAGGCCCGCCTTTGTAAAGTTCATTCAGTATATTTTAGATAACCTAAGCATGTTGAATATTCAGCACATTTATTGTAATCATGTGTAAAATTGGCTACATTGATGGAAAACATGATTGTAATGGGAACAATGTATCTATTTATGCCAGTGGAACCATAATCGTTGAAGCTGACTTGCTTTTAGCATAGCATGTGCACGGCCTTCTGCTCATTAGTGAACAGTTGTGAGTACACAGATCTTGTTTATGTACTGCACCTTGTAAAGGTGTTTTTTTTATTCTTTACAGGAAATAAATGAAAAACTGCATATGTCTATAAAAAGGGCCCTACCATAATGGATAATTAAATTGGAGCTATTCTTGGTATCTGAAAGCACAGAAAAAATCTACAATAGGAAAAATTTCAGTGTTATGAACGTTAAAGGAAACTGAAAGCCGAAACTAGTGTTTTTTTGGAAAATTTGGACTCTTTATCACATGAAGAACTAAAGGCTCTTTAATCTCTACAAGACTCAGGATGCAATAGTACGTCCTGAGAGAATGTCTATCGAAGACACAGGATGTATATCCTGCACTGTTTTGGTGCGACTGGGAGCTGACGCCACAGGAAGCATCGGCCAGCGCAACAGACCCTTTAGTTACATGAGAGATACCAGAATTTTACAACAACCTCATTAGGATCTCTCTCCAATAAAGCTAGGACAATGTCCTAAAAATTTACCGTATTTGCTCGATTATAAGATAAGGTTTTTTCCAGAGCAAATGCTCTGAAAAATACTCCTCGTCCCCTATGACTATGAGACTAAGATCCAGATCCCCCACAAAGCTCCAGGGGACCTGGATCCTCCTGTGTTATGCCCCTCCTCCAACTTACCAGTGCTTCTGAGTCCCCGGTGCTTAGTCCGGGCAGCGTGTAGAGCCGCCAGAATGCATATTTTATTTGTTTTAATCATCCAACAAGTTTTCTTCTCCCAAAGGTTCCTTTTTTACTTTAATTGGGACAGTGTAATTTACGTTAACTCCAGAACCCAGTTGCTAAGATGATTTTAGTAAATTAACATTAACCCCTTACTGACAAGACTGTTTCTTACTTGTAGTACATTTTGGGACAAAGGCTCAACATTTTTCAGTGTTGCTGTTTAGCTGTAATTTTTCTTCACGGCTTTCTTAAGATACCATTATTTCTATCATATCATCTAATTTACTATAAAAACATTATAAAAATATGGTGATTTTTTTAAAAAAAAATCTGTTACTCATCTGCAAAAACTAATGAAAAAAACCTGCAAAATAGATTCAACTATTTGTCCTGAGTTTAGAAATACCAATGTTTTTGTTTTTTTGCTTTTTTCTGCATGTTATAGGGCAAATAAAGTACCAGTAGGGGTTTTGCTATTTCAAAACCATTTTTTCCCCAAAGCTGGTCATTCTGCCCCATGTGCTATTTAGTGTATCTTTGAAGCCGGCCAATGCAATTACCCCATCAAACCATATATTTTTAAAAACTAGACACCCCAAATTATTTCAAATGCTGTTATTTAACCATTTCTATGCACTAGTTCTACCATCAGCCTTTGTCAAACTTTATGGTAGTAAAACATTTTTGTATTTTTTCCCACACACGTACTCCAGGTATAAATTTACCGCACCTGGCATATGCCACTGACAAACACCCCAATATGTGTTCCGCAACATCTCCCGAGTACAGTGACACCCCACATGAATGGGTTTGTTAGGTTGTTCGGGGACTAAAAGGTCCTTTTTGAGAGGTGTGGTTGCTCTTTGGAGCAATCATAAGGCTATCAGGGTAGGGGGTTAAGTTGCTACATGCCTCGATATCGAGGCATGTCAGCAACACAGTTTATGCTTGGGAAGCCATTCTGATCGCTTCCTAAGCTGTTATAGCCTGCCACCGCCGTGAACTTCGATGATTGGTGCTGCGGCAGCCATTTTTCTTTTGGGGAGGGCTTTCCTCCCCGGATCCACGGTCAGCCTCACTTGTGAGGCTTCCGTGGATGCTGCAAAGCTGCTGATCGTGGCGGTGCAGCTGTTTAACAGCAGCCCATACATGTACAGGCTTTGTCGTTAAGGGGTTAATTTATATGCTGCTCCACTTCATAAGTATTCTATTTTACTCATGTGATCCGCATAACCATTTTGTCTCATCAATGTAGAGATGGTGGGTAAATGGACCCAGGGAAGTAGTCAGGAGGGTTCTTTTAAGTTGGGATACTGCCCAGATGTATAATTTGTGAATGAAAACATTTAGATGAGGATGTGCAGACAGGATATCCCAACAATAATCAGTATCTGTTAATGGTACATATTGGATATCACCATCTTTTTATGGCCAGTTCCAAACAGTTTATAAAGTGAGTAACAGTAACTGGTTAATGTATTTAGCATATACTCAGTTTGACATTAACAATTAACATGAACAGCAGCCCACTAAGATGATAATAAAACTTAATTTGACAATTCAAATATATCATTATATATCATTTTGCTAAAACTGTAGCTGCATTTTCAAAAATGTATATTCAGCCGTCGACCTCAAACAAATGATAACTTCCCCTGATTCTTAGTTGTATTAGCACCGACACAAGACAAATGCCTGCACAGACACACAGTGGCCATGTGTAACAGGATGCTTGCTGGAAAAAAAAAAAAATGATGTTACAACATTCAGGAAGCACAGCTTCCCCTTCCTCAATTAACAGGAAGAGTTGTTTTTGTAGATGAGCTCAGCGTTTCTTTCATTGCACAGCTGCTGGCATCTGCCTCCAGAAGTATTAAGGAACTAAATAAACACGGTATTACAATCTTAAAAATAACCTGTATTTAGTGTGGTTTACTGTAATTCTACAACCTAATAAGGTTAGAGAGTTGAATATCATTAGCAATCGTCCTGCAAAGTGGTAAAAGTGATGCAATCAGTATAGCAACCAATGGAATTTTTACTGCTTAATGCTGCAAACCTGCACCAGTATTGCTCATTGTACTTTACCGCCATTGTTTTATAGTTGGTGCTAATTGCTAAGCCTGCTCTAACAAAAATATTCTCTCCGGAGCTTGGAAGAATACATATTTATAACCCCAATTGTTTATCAAGTCATCGTAAACTTAATTAAATAGTGTCAATAATTTCCCTTAACTAAAGTTCATCTCCAGATAGTGTTTATGTGCTTTGTTTGGATGGCTCAGTGATAAACATGGGGTGTTACTATGTTGATTGTATCTGTTCGGTTTAATGATAGCCTAATAGTGGCCCTCTGAGGTAGGGTTTACATTTGGATATTGGAATTTTGTTAATAAAATGTATTTTTATTCCTATCAATATGGTGAGGGTCTATTTTGATACTGGTGTTACATGAATACCATCAACAAATCTGTGTAAGTTATACACACACACACACACACACATTACATACAAGTTCATGTACAAAAGTTTGTGTTTACTTCCTCTATTACGGGAAGAAGCACACTCTGCCTGGCACTGAAATGATGGTGCACTCACATGAATGTTCGGTATTTAACATCATCACTTTCTGCAAGTTCTTCGCAGGTGAGATTTGCATGCTCCTTCCACGACTTTTGGCACTTCTTGCACGTCTCCTGAGAAATACAAAAATGTGTTTAAATGACACAAAAGAGCTTTGGCAAAGTAAAGCAGCAGAAAGCGATAAGGACTCAGAAACACAGAGTCCGCCACTGCAGGGCAGCACAAACATCACTCAAATTTACAGAGAGATTATGAGTGAATTTCTATGATGTGTGTGTTGTATAATATGCACATATACACATGGCCCAGGTATCTATTGGCTTAAAAGTATTGCAACATGTAGCAATTAAGCATTCATTCAGCCCAGATACAACCAGAGGAAGGAGTGTTACAGGGAGGAGGAGGGTGGTAAACTCATTTCATGGTAGATTCTTTGTTCTTAGCTGGGTAGGGTCTGAGACTTTATAATCAGATGACATGGCAAGTGCAATTACTTGCTTACTAGCAACTTGGATTTTGTACTATTCCACATCTTTGTCACATTCATACACATTTTCCTGCTCTTAGGGCTACATACATAGTTTTTCTTTTCATATATTTTCTCCTTTTTATCAGCACTTATATAGACCATCAAACAACCACCATGAGAACACAGCCTAAATAACCAAACACCCGAACATAGAGGAGCGAACTTTACAAGGTGCAGCACACAAACAAGATCTGTGCACACACAACTGTTCGCCAATGAACTTTGCTAAAAATCAGTTAGCCAACAGTCAACTCCGATTATGGTCCCACTGGCATTCATAAACTGAATCACTTTTTTCCCATCAATGTAGGCAATTTTAAATATGATTACAATAACTAATGTGCTGAATATTCAGCATGCTAAAGTTGTAAGTTATCTAAAATATGCTGAATGACTTAACCTTAGTAGTTTAGACATGTTCGATACCAAAAAAATGTTAATGCTTAATTTAATTCATTTCACTTAATTTCTCAAAGTTGAAGTTTGCTCAGACATGACCACAAACTACATCATTGACAACAAAAATTACATCCTCAAGCACAGTGATTACATGACAAATATCATCAATGCCTTCATCAGTTATCTTACCAACACCACCATTGGCGACAGCAAAAATAAGACAACTACCGTGTTTCCCCGAAAATAAGACATACCCATAAAATAAGCCGTAGCAGTATTCCTAACTATTTGCGCAATATAAGCCATACCCAGAAGATAAAACATGATCAGGATTGAAAGCGGCACCCGGGCCGCCTCCTCCCGCCCGGGGTACCTAATATGAAGTTAAAGGGGCCGGTGTTGACACACCGCGCCGGCCAATGGCAGTGCCTCAGTACTTCGTCCCACGTCTTAAAATGGGTGGGATGAAGAGCTGAGGCATGGCCATTGGGCGGCGCCGTGCATTAAATGGCCATGCGGCCGCCCATTTCAGTGGCCGATTCAGCCACGCCAGGCCCGTCTTTACTGCCCGCAGCATCCGCGGTGGTCCGGCGGAACGAGCCGGCACACCGAGATGCCATTGCAGCTATGAGTCGGTGGTAAGACACGCTGGACGCTTTAAAATCATTAAGTGGCCACCGTGCCTCCACAGTGCCGCCCAGTGTCCTGTTCCGTGTGACTCCACCCCCTTGAGCGGCACGTCACATCATCAATGTGAAGGGCCGCTCGTGGGGGCGGAGTCACACGGAACAGTTCCTCGTAACAGCTTGAAGAGCACATTGGAGGACAGCAGCAGTGAAGGATGGCAGCAAAAACGTAAGTATTAAAAAAATAAAATGGCGTAATAGGCAGAAGGGGAGCCATATTCAAAGTGGGGCTGCACTGGGACAACAATTAAAAACAAAATGGACGGTGGCTAGGGGGTATAAGTACACAACAGGGTGGTGGGGCAGCACATAAATCAATACGCCAAAGGTGGGTGACTTGGTTCAATATACATGGGTCATTAACAATGTGGGTCTCTCTCATTGTTGTACCATAATTAATAAAAATAAGACCCCTGAAAATAAGCCATAGTGTGCCTTCTTGAGGAAAAAAAAATTGTCTTATTTTCGGGGAAACACGGTAATTACATCACCTATATCAGTGGCATCACTAAAACCACAAAAGATCCAACGAAATCGGGTCACACTAACTTTACACTTAAGAGGCACTTTAGTTCAATCCAGAGCACTGATTTGTGCATATATCCTTGGCACACTCCTTATCAAGACACCAACCTTTGTACTACTCCTTTGTCTTCCGTCAATGGGATTCAATATCTAGTAGCAATTTTAAAGATTGATATATAAAATTGTACTGCACTACAGTAGAGACTGGCGTTGCCAGAAACTACATCAGTATCGTCCTAATAGCATTAATGCACCAATAACCACTAAAGGTTAAATACATTAAAATAAGTAAAATATGTTGTACTGCAGTTTTAATTTCAATCTAACAATCCTCGTAATCAAACAATAAATGTGTGACCCTGGTAGCCCTCTGTCATTTGCAAAAGCACTTGGGGGAGCAAAATTAATTTCTAAGAACTTTTATCTTGTACGTCCTAGCTTTGGTGCATTTAACTGATAAATTAAGTTTGGCATCAAGAAATGGATCGGCATCAAAGCACCAGAACACCGTCCAGAAGAGTGCAGTGCTAGGAAACGCTAAGATACTGAGCGGAACTCGCAAACTCCCAAGCTTTTGGCAAAGGACCCGAGGCTGAGGGGGGAAAACACAAAAAACAAAATCCATTTTAAGGACAAGCTTTTGAGAGTATAAACCAATTTGTCAAGTCAATAGCAATACTGATCACAAACATCTAAGTGATGTATGCAGTATAGCGGTTAAGGAGCAGGATAGAGACTGATAAGGTACAGGTCACAGCAGTTGCAGGTGGTTGTAAATTAGTTTAGTGAGTGTAAGAGTTTGGGGTTACTGAGACCATTTATTGTACTTAGACAATGTTTGCAGCCATGCTTTGTAACCCTCTGGGTCCAAATAATGCCAGACTGATATAACAGTTATGATAATGTATCAGGCTATTGTATTGCAGAGGTTTGGATGGGAACAAATAATAGTCAGTTTAAAGCCAGAGCTCTCACTATTTCTGTCTAAATACATTTGAAGATGAATAGCTTAAATACCAATTTCACATAGACAGTTATGTATCATATTTTCATGAAAAATCCTAATATGGAGCCTGAAATTATATATTCCACAATATGCTTATAGAGGCCTCAAACATTTTGTCGCTTTATATTTTTTACTTTGTTTGCAAAAAGTAAATATGTAGTAGTGGCTCAACTAAACAAAATACACAATTACTAATATGAGCTTTTTTTGACCAAGGCATTGTAAAGCAAAACTGTCCTTTTCTGCACTAGAAATCTTTTTTGCGCTGTGTAGGCTTGTCAGCCTCTTAATATTGCGTCACTACCTTCAATTGTACCTTCCATCTCTGCAAGCCTTTGAGATGTAGTAAAATAGCATGAATAAACACTTATGTTTTGCTAACATTATTGCTCATCACACACACAAAGAAAAATATGCTTCAATGGGAAGCACCTTTTACCACTTCCTTCAATTCAGCCCTGATTGTATTGTCCATAAAAATGATCGTTATTTAGAATTTTTTGTGTACAAAGTTGAATGAACACATGGACAAGCGTGAACAGGAGTGAATATATTTAATAGGGTAAATGGATCTCTAACATTATAAAGGTCATGCCAAATGGTAATTTCAGTCACCGTAACTTGTTTTAGAAAAGGGGTTGTTCTAAAATAGTACAAAATCAATAAAAGGCTCATTAGTCTAGCAGCTGTTGATCCTTTTGTTCACATTTCCTCCCAGGGGTACATCAGTCAAAGCTCTTGCATAGCTTAGGGGTTAATAGAGTGCTGTAACAGCCACATATGGAATTAGATTTGAAGAAAGCATATCAGAACTATTTACGGTATATGTATCACCAGACAAAACAGTTTTCAAAAAATTGATTTCTGACACAAACATCTTCAACAAAAACTAACATTTTGGCAGTTTTATTAATATTGATCAGAAAACTTCAGCTATGCACATAGAAAAGATGCATATGTTAAACAAAACAAAGTATTTGGGAGTTAAATTAGGTGGTCTACCCTTCTTTCATGAAAAATTGCCAACTCTAGTTACGTTTACTACATCAGCTATTATTTCCAGAAAATAAGCATAAACTCACAGAACTTAATAAGTAATTAAGTCATGCTCGTGCGCTGGGGGACATATGAAACATATAGGGGTCCCGCTTTAGTAAGCCCCTGCTTAGTGTCCATCCATATTTCCGTAAGAAGCACTCAGCAGAGCTGCCCGGACTCTCCCTTGTCATTTATTCAGCATGCTAGACTGTCTGGTAGACTAGCTTGGTGCTGTAATGTGTCCCATCTCACAGCACCACATGTATTATTTATCTTATCCTAATAAGGAAGAAATGCTAATAGCTCCATTTATAAACAAGACCATCT
>VKOC01035387.1:0-19639 GCA_009364415.1 Spea multiplicata | reverse complement strand
CCCTCACCTTGAAATCCAGCGACGGGAGCACGATGCTCCTGTCTTCCTGCACCGCTCGCTGGTGCCGCTACTTCACTGCTGAGCGCCGTAATATGACGTCATATTTCGGCGCCCAGCAGTGAAGCAGCGGGCACCAACGAGTGGCTTTTAAACACTAGGTTGCTAGGTGCCCCTCTCTCTCCTCCGCATCAGTGTTTAAAAGCCGCTCGCTGGTGCCCGCTGTTTCACTGCTGAGCGCCGCAATATGCCGGCATATTGCGGCGCTCTGCATGAAATGCCGGCACCGGGACGGGGGTAGAGGGCTCGTGGAGGAGAATGAGGGGCGCCGAGCGGTTGCTAGGCGCCCCTCTCGCTCCTCCGCATCAAAAAAAAAAAAAATGCCGGTGAGCAGCATTTAAAAGCCGCTTACCGGCGCCCCCCCTGAGATGGCGCCCATGGCACGTGCCATGGCTGCCATACCCTATATACGCCTCTGGACAGGGGGGATATGATAGAAACATTTAAATACTTAAAGGGAATCAACAAGATGAAGGACATTTCTGGAAAAAGCCCTCTACTCTCATCCAAAAAAAACTTGACCACCTTAAATTAAACAGACACTACTGGAATCTCAAATGGGATTGGATTTTATGGTCAGATTAAACAGATTGGTCAGATTTTGGCAATAACTAGACATATGGAAAAGTACCTCATGCCCACATTTAAATATGGTGGTAGCCTGAATATTTTGGGGCCAGTTTTCTCCCAGAGGACCTGGACAATTTCTTAGGATACATGACATCCTTGACTCTATGAAATATCAACAGATATTAAATGAACACCTCACTGCCTCTGCGAAAAAGCTGGAAATGGGCCGTGGTTAAATGTTCCAGCAGGACAATGATCTAAAACATCCCATATTGGTCTGATTATAGGCTGCACTTTTTTCTCCCACTTTAAGTCTTTAAAGTAGGGGTGCAGCCTATAATCGGGATTTAGAGCATGGATGCACCACCAGATGCTCGGGACATGCAGTTCTGGGCGCTGGGCAGGTGTTTTTTTTTCCTTTTTCATTTGCCCCTGCTTCCAGATCCCCCGCAGCACTGCAGGGGACCTGGATCCTCCTCTCTGGCAGCCAGTGAACGTCTGCGTGGTGCACACAGACAACCTCCACTACTGCCGACACTTGTGGCAGGCAGCAGCATAGGTTGTCTACAAGCATTGTGCAGATGTCCACCGGTTGCTCCCACTAGACACCATGGAGTCTGGGGGCAAATCTGGGGATGCATTGGTAAGTCGGGGGGGCAGCAGAGTGGCATATCTGGGGGTACAAGGCATATCTGGGGGTAAACTGCATTTTTGGGAGCAGAGTAGCATATCTGAGGAGCAGAGTGCCATTTCTGGGGGGCAGAATGGCATATATATAAGTAAGGTGCATTATAAATAAGGGGGGCTTAAAATGGCTATTGGTTTTCCAAATTTCTGTTTGTATATAAAATCCTGTCAAAAGCAGGACTGGCTGCATAATAGATACCAAAATGTTTAAATACATGTATTCCTGTTCATTAGATAAAATACTGTTTTACCATTCCACTAATGTTTATTTTTTCTTTAAAAATATTTTTTTCTTTAAAATAGCACCAAACTATAAAGGTGCGCCCTATAGTCGGGCCAATACAGTACATCAAAATCAACACAAAAATGGTTTACTGGTGACAAAATCAAGGTCCTACCACGGCGACTCCAGTCCCCTGACTTGAACCCCTTAGAAAACCTGTGGGGTGAACTGAAGAAGTGAGTCCACCAGCATCGACCTCTCTGTATGGAGGAATGGGCTCAAATCCCTTGCCATGTATTCTCCAACCTCATCAGGCATTATAGGAAAAGAGCAAAGGGAGGTAGCACAAAGTATTGACTAAAAGGGTGCCAATAATTGTGTCATACAAATATTTCACCATTTTTTTTATAAACCTGTGTTGTGTTTGCAATTGTTTGATATCCATGAGAGCAGAATATTTCGTGTATTTTTTTAAGAAAAGATCAAAAGGTTAAACAAAAAAGACAGCCTTCTTTGCTGATATATATATAATATAGATATATGTATATCAATGTGTAATTATTTTGTAATTAACATTTTAGCAGCCACATTAAGCACAGTTACCACTTACCATTTTAGGGTATGGTGACCGTCCATAGGAATATACTTCCCATAGCAGTATCCCAAAACTCCACACATCTGAGAGGGATGAAAATTTCTGGGCCAACATGATAAAAAGTATGGTTAGAAACGCAATAAGTGCTTCATAAAGTCGCTAAACCATTTTACGGCAGTGTCTATTTACAAATGTGTTTGTTATTTTGTTTGTTTGCAACCATTTTGAATTACAATCCTGCTTTTATCCAATCTGACTTGAGATTTTTGTTAACGACCGTGTACACAAATGACATTTAGATGGGTGGAATAAATTACAATACCACAAAAAGAAACTAGTAAATTAAAGATGCTTCTCACTTTGTCGTGTAGTGCCTCTGGTGCAGTCCACTTAATTGGAAGCCTACTCAGGTCTTCTAGCTCAAGCTGTGACTTGGACAGACCAAAGTCACTGATTTTTGCATCTTCATTCTCAGACAACAGAATATTCCGTGCAGCCAAATCCCGGTGTACAAGCCGCTTCTCCTCAAGGTATGCCATGCCCTCAGCCACGTCCCTTGGATCAAAGAAATAAGAAATGTAAATGAGCAAATGTATGATACTTCATCAAAGTGACATGCAACACTGTTGATTGATGTCTTTTTTTCTATTGGCCATCAACACTACCCGCCATGTTCTGCCTCCTTTCAGCCTACTTCCCTCCCATTAAATACTGTTTGGGTCTAGACCTTGGGATGACTATGTGTCTATCATGGAAGGATGTCACTTTCCTGTTATTCTTATGAGTGGAGGTCTGCCATCATAGACATCCAAATTAGCACTCCCTCTTCCGGGGGACAGCCAAAATATGACATTATATCCTCACACTCATCACCTGTGAGACGGAGTGCTGCCTGAGGCATCAATGTTTTTTAGCTCATCTTTTAGTATGGGCACAAAACAAAGATCTTTATTTTCATTACAATGCAGCAGGGAGATCTACATTTAACTCAGCTGGTCATGTTTCATGCAGATGTAACAACTGTGGCATCCCCTGCCACCTCACCCCTCATGTGGTGGAAGAAGCAAAAAAGTGTAGGACATAAGAGTTTCTTGTAGAATGTGAATTCTACCCTACAGAGCACTTCTGCGGTTGCATTCTAATGTATTCTTGGATATGACCAAATGCAGTGACATAATTTTGACCTTTTCTGATAGCAGGGGTAGAAGGTGCCACCTATGCAAGCAGATGAGATAGAAAAAGAAAATTATTAACACTATGGATATTGCTCACAGTGAAAAACGAAGTTGTTGGGTAGGGACAATACTCCGTCCTCTAGATCGCAGATAGTTGACCAAATTTCCCTACAGCAGGAAATAAAGAATTAAAATGGCATCTATTGATTTTTAGCCAAAATTTCCTACTATCCTATGTATGACTTACCTTAGCCAATAGCTCCATGACCAAATATAGCCCATTGTGCAGTACAACTCCTATTAGGGTAACCAAATTTTTGTGCTGTAATTTACTGCGGAGACAACATAAATGCGACTGTGATATTTTACCCCAAATTTTACATTTTAAAGGGTAAATAAAGGGTGCACAAAACTAGCCATTTGTGTTAACAAAAGTTAGAACACTATATGCTTCTATATATATTATGCTTTCCGGTGCCAGATTTTCCATATTCACACACCAGGATGTAGGCTTTTTTTTTACCACTAAAAATAGTAATAACATTCATACTATCTTGGTTTCAACTGTCTTATGGACTACCACATATTAACTATGATCTGTGAATGTCTGTTACACTCCTATTCACGTGGATTATGTTTAAGTATTTTTGTATCTTTATATCTTAGAACACCATTACTTCTGAAAAGTTCCAAAGCCAATTTAAATTCCTAATCTGACCCTGGGTTTATTCACTTGCTAAAGTCTCTTTATGTTATGAAGAGCCAACCCTAGTGAGCTTCTTCTCCAAAACTTGCTTCGATGGCCAAATATGCTTTCTTCTATATTAGGGGTGTTCAGGACCATTAGACCCTCTCTTTAAGGGTTTAATAACTAAATCTGATTTGGCTATGTTTCTACTTACGTCATTGTGGCTGTTTCTGCCAAGAAATTCTGTGCCGTGGCATCACACTTAATATTCTTTATTGCCACAGGACAACCCAAGTACTCTCCCTGCATGACATCTGAAATCAGAGGGGAAAAAAACACCTAGGACTTGTGTCATGCTGTTTCAATTCGTAATATAATATACACTATGAACATGAATTAATGTATTAAATGATACAAATTTACCTTTAAATGACTTTTGTAGGTGTTCTAGTATAACTTTTAACAATGCCACCGCAATATAATTATTTTGTTACTCTCTTAGCTTGATTTGTTTTACGTAAAATGTTTTTGAATCAAGATTTTCTGCAAAAATGCTTGCATACAAGGGTTAACAGCAATGGTTGCAAGAAAGTCTTACCTCCAAATTCTCCCTCTCCAATTTTCTTTCCCAGAGTCAGATGCTGAAAACTTAGTAACCAACCGGCTAGGACAGAGAAATATTTTAGTGGGGACACATAAGAAGTATGCGGATGGGGATGCAAATACAGAGATGGAATTGAGGTGAAAATGAGGAAAAAGGGTCATTATTAGACAATATAGACTAGATTGCATAGAGTTCAATCTATATCATTAAATGGTAGGTTACTGAATTGTATTAAGTAAAAAGAGCTATACATTTTAACTCAATCCATGTACAAAATGAGTGTTTACTGTCTAGTAACAGGTTGGCAAGTAGACATCGGAAGCTGCCATAAACAAACACTATTGAGTGTTTGCATCAAATGCTGATAATGTAAGGATATTAGTATTATAATGAAGAAAAGTCAGCTATAAAGTTGCCGAGGGGCAGCTCATTAATTTCTAGTGGGGAATCAGTGGGTTAATAAAATACACATATACAGTACGATCCGTAGTGCAGTGCTGAATCTCCACTGGGACAGCCCTTAAATCTTTTGAAATATTTTAGTAGATGTACTATAACTCCCGAGCAACCAATACAAGCGTATAGTTTAGGAAATGCATATTGTGTGTATGTACCGTAAAAGCTCACGTATAATATAATCTACCCCTTTTTCAAGAGTCCTAAAAAAGGAGGTGGATTTAATACTCAAATACAACTTTGTGTTGCATGATCGCTCCTTGACAGCCATGTTGCAGCATAAACCCTATCAATGCCAGAATCGTAGGGGCTAGAGCTTGTGTTTTCGGCCCCTACAGACTTGTTTATATTTTATTATTTTTACTTTGTTATGACCACTAAGATGACCACTAAGATCAGATCACAACTCACAAGTGATCTGAGTGGTAACAGCTTTTAACCCCAGAAGGCAAGATGGATTCATTGAAGTATCAGGAAATCCTAGGAGAAAACATCATACCGTCTGTGAGAAACCTGAAGCTTGGGCGTCATTGGCTCTGTCAACAGGACAATGATCCCAAGAATACCTCAAATTCCATCATATCTTGGTTGCAGAACAAGTCCTGGAAGATTCTGCAGTGGCAATCACAGTCACCTGACTTGAACCCCATAGAAAATCTCTGGTGGGATTTGATGAAGGCTGTTGCAGCATGCAAACCCAACTGGAGGCCACTGCACACGAGGAATGAATTAAGAACTCAGGAACGCTGCCAGAAGCTGGTGTCTGGATATGCATCTTATTTGCAGAAGGTCATAAAAACAAAAGGATGCTCTACTAAGCACTAAAGATGCTTGCCATGAAGAGGTTGAATAAGTTTGAGACAGGAGAAGTCATCATAAGTTGCATTTTTAGCTGATTATGGGGAAACCACTTGAAGCATTCGTTGTGTGGAGCTATTTCAAAATTGCTTTTTGTTTGACTTGTTTATTGCAAACAACTGAAAATCTGTACATTTTGACAATAAACCCAATTTGCAATGGGGGTTGAATAATTTTGATATATATATATATATTTGCCAGTACAGTAATCACTGCCTCGTATACTGTACGTTGAAGTCAAGCCATGTCCTATGAAATGACTCACCCTTTGAAAGTACTTCCTCTGCTGATTTTATTCCTTGTTTGTGTTTTGGGTTCAGTAGCTTACTGCATAGCACTCCTTGACAAGTGGAGTAATACTGAAAAGCAAAACACAGAAAGAGTGAGCGACACCTTAAAACTAAAGAGTTCTTTTAACTATGAGCACAATACACAGGTAATCATTCAGAGAAGATGTTGGACAAACTAAGCTAGACCCAAACTTATCTTACTCAACACTGCTAGACTTGTCTACAGGGGTTGTGCGGTCCTGCTGACCTCTTGTCCTAGCTTGAGTCCTTCCAAACTGCAAATCTTTCAAAATACCCAATTCCAATATGTTGTCTACCAATCGCAGAGACTTTTTACAGATCTAATCTGCCTAATACATACTCCTCAGATAATATTTTCATCACATGATCTGGTTTGAATGCCCCATCGTCGCAAATGCTTAGGTGTATTTGGCGCAACAAAAAAAAAGCATACCTAATTAACACCCTGGGGCGAATTAATTGTCCGTGTTTCTCCCCCAAAAAACATTGGTGAAAGCTGCCCACTGTGGCATACTGGCTGATGTATAGTTTATAAAAAAATCTAATTGTGATATATATACACAACCGTGTTAGCTTAGTGTTAGGAAATTTACACCAATATGAATTCAGGTGGCATTCTTCTAAACATCTATGTGCATTTCTTTCTTATTACATTCCGTAAATAAATAATATGTAAAAAAAGTGATTGAACATTAATTATCATTGTCTAGGGCAAAAAATGATTGTTCAGGACGTACAAAAATGGACAGTTGAAATTTGCATTTTGTTATTTTCGTATGATTCCTAAAATACTCTATCATCCATAAAATGTCACACACGTCACCTCAATCATGTCGATGAGGTTGCTGAATTTCTTGCTGCAATCAACACTCAATGTCCCATCCTGGTACTCTATCCGATAATGAATAACCTCGCCACCGTAGCACACACATAGGACATAGTCCCCAGGATACCGGATGGACTCGCGTACTAGGAATAGTCCATCCTTTGGGGGCTGTAGCTCCTCAACGGCTTGAGGTCCAGTAATAGCCCCATGAAACCAGCTGAGGTAGAAGGGGAAAAGGTAGTGTGAGATATAAAAAAAACACTACAGACAGGCTATGTTTGTATGGAAATAGGTAAAGCAAGCCAATGTAATGTTAGCATACTATGAGAATGGACAGGGTCACGGTTTGTTATCTGTTTAGCTACATCATTATTATAAAGTTGGGAGCTCATTGCACATGGCATAGCTTAGTAAATTAGTATTAAAGAGGAACTGTGACTTGAGAATAATAATAATAATAAAGTAGCACTAAAAAATCTTGAACTGTAACATCAAGGAAAGGCATATCTAGGGCATATTGTGAAGTTTTTTCTTCATTTCCCATGATCAGTATCCAAGGACAAATTAAGGTGCTTGGGGTTGTGGAACACTTACACTAAAGGAGCCTTCTTGTGCCCAGCTATTGTCATTGTCACCATAAAATATACTTAAAGTAATATAATACAAAGACAGTTTACTGCAGATTCCTCTACGTTCCTTTATATTGTTTATATTAATATTCTCTATGCTGTTACAGGGCAAGAAATAAAGCGTATCACAATTTTTGCCTAATTTGTTTAATTGAACCACATGGAATGATATCGAGTCAACTGATTATGAGTCAAGTATTCAATTTGGGTTTTACTCCAGTCTAGCCCAATTCAAGTCTGCCAAATATTTTTTTGGCCTCCATAATAAATGACCATCATACTGCTAGGCTTGCCCATGGGCTTAAAGTTCCTTTGGTTGAACTTCATAAATATGTGTCTATTGGCCAATCCCGTTATCAATCCGAAAGGGATAGAGGGAAGATGAGGTGCAAAGCTATTGTGCTCTAATGTAGTGCTACTTCAAGAAGGGACATCTGTCAAGGTTTTAGGTAAAAGACTTACGGCATTAAGCTGAGTTGGGGTTTCGCCTTAATCGGGGGCCGCTCACGCAGTGCACTACCAGAAATTATACCCACATCACCACTGGCATGGTGATGGGCCTGGTACCAGCCTTTATTCTTAGATAGAAGAAGGTAAAAAATATATAAAATTAATACATAAGAAAAACATTGTTTTTGTAAACCACACCAAACCCAGATCACATATAAGGAAACATACAGAAAAGAATGACTGCATGCAATATTTTATGCTGGTACTAAATATTCCTTTATTTATATTAATTAGTAATAAAGTCATTTGATTTGAAACAGAACAACCACAGTATCTCTTGATTTCTCATTTGTAAGTAATCAAAAACGATTTCTTGAAACAGGATCCCAGTTAAAGTTTATCTGTGTGTGTAATTTCTTGCTTAGCATCTAGCATAAATAATTTCCATCTAATTCATCAATTTATATATTTAGGCTTGTCTATACAACAATTGATCCAAAATGGCTCTTGGACAAAAATGATATAGTAACATTAATTCCGACCCCATGGAACACCAGCATAGATCATCCAATATATGTAAAAAACCGCACCCATTTATTTATTGTGAGTATTATGAGCTTCTTATGGAATGGATCCTCAAATTGAATTTAATGTTTGGCGTCCACGGACTCAAACAGATGGATTATCCAAAATAACATGCAGAGGTCTTCATTAAAATAGTATATATATATAGATATATATATATATATATCAGCATTTTAAATACTTTGTAATCTTTAGCTCACCTCACAGGCACTAACAATTGTGATCAAGTCTCCTTTACGAAATGTCAGCTCCTGTGGCTTAGGTTTGGTATGGTCAAACCTTGCTATACATTGCATCCCAGGCAGCAGGTTTTTCTGTCAAAAAGACATTTGCCTTCTTAGAGTACAATCCTTTACACTGATCAATATTATCTGTTATGTGGGATGCCATGTTTGCACCTTTTGAAAGTTTATTTTTATATCCACATAAACAAAAAAAGCCGCTGACCCCCTATCGGAAATAGTGGGGTTATAATCAGTGGGAATTATATCCCAAATAGTATTTTTTTTAAATCACCACTTAAATCTCAGTTTATTAGCAATAAAGAAGTAAATACCGGTAAAAGCAAAAAAAAGAACCTGACACATTTTTTTCGCTGAGACGTGGCTCAGCTTAATCAGGGTATACCTCACGAAGTACCCCCCTACTACTGATCTAAACTGATTTAACTTAATTGATAAAAAACTGAGATTTTAAAAGTATTTCTCTTGTACATCCACATAAACATTCCTAATTAGATAAGGAAAATACTGTTAAAAAAGATTAATGAGGTCAATGTGTCTAAAGTGCATGCATACTTCCTTGTAGTTAAGAAATTAATTAAAAGTAAAGGGTTAAATTTAACCCTATATCTGCTACAACACTTTAAATACTCTGTAATCTTTAGCTCATCTCACAAGCACTAAAATTATAATCAAGTCTTGCACATAAACAAATAGAATAAGGCCACTGGCCCCCTCTTTGAAATAGTGGGGGTACAATCAGTGGGAGTTAAATCCCAACTAGCATTAAAAAAAACAACAAAAAGGCTGACAGCATTATAGCAGGATGACACTGAGTCTCAGTCTAACTCTGTATTGTCTAACACTGATTAATATGTGTTCATTTGTTTCTGGCTGCTACAGACAAATTAACCCCTTAAGGACCAGGCTGTTTTTTTAATTTTTTTTGTACCCTTTGTGACCAAGGTTGTGTTAAGATTTTTGTGGTGCTCACTGTAATTTTTTTCTGTCTTGTTTAGTGTACCCACACAAGTTATATATTGCTTTCAGAACAAGAAGGGCTTTTAGATCATATCATCAAATTTCCTATAAAAAATAATGGCATATGGTGAAAAACTGAAAAGAAAAATCTTTTACTCATCTACAAAAGCTAATGAACAAACTGCTAAACAGATTATACTATTTGTCCTTAACCAAAATTACAAAAAAAGTTGTCCCAAATAGAACATGGGACAGAAATACCAGTTTTGGAAAAAATGGTTTTGAAAAAAAAAATGCTACTTGTTATTATTGCCCTATAACTTGCAAAAAACGTTATAACATTGGTTATTTCAGGACAACTAGTAGAATCTTTTTAGCTTTTTTTGTTTTCCATTAGCTTTTATAGATGAGTAAAAGAGGTTTCAAAATGTTTTCTCAATTTGTCAGCATATTTTATACTTTTTGTTATAGTAAATTATATGATACAATCATAACAATAACACCTAAAGAAAGCCCTTCTTGTCCTAAGAAATATAAAACTTGTGTGGGTACATAAATGAGAAAGAAGAAAATTATAGCTAAACACGAGCACCGCAGAAATGTTAAAACTACCACGAAGGGTGCAAAAAAAATAAAAAAATAACAGCCATTGTCACAAAGGGGTTAAATTAAAGTGGTGCACAACTCTAGGCCTTGTGGGGCACAAATAGTTCAGGTACTCTTGCCCGAAAGTGAATTTGATACATTCTTTTAGCTTAACTTGGGATATCCCACAATGTACCCTGCTTACAGTCCTTGTGCTCCCCTGGTGTATTGTTTTCATGTTAAAGAAATGGCTGAACACACCCACTATTGCATAGAAAACATCCTGCACATGCTACAAAAATGATGTGGTGGCATGGATACATTTCCCACTAGGCAGACCTAGCACATATTTAGGGATGCTGCAGAAAGCAAACGTGGAGGGGCTTAATGGAATCAGCATCCACACATTTGACTTGGGATGTCTACTTTCTAAACTGGCCCTACAGTATATACGATCTTAAAATGTGATCATGTATCTGGTGTAATGCTGTGGACTTACAGACATGGTGAAACTGCAGATCTTCTCTCTTCATTGGCAATTCTTCACAACAGAGTGTAACCAAAATCTAACATTGAAAAGAAGATACTTATTCCTGTATATAGGCAAGGTTAAAATAGGTCATACAAATATAACACCTTTGAAAATGCGTTGTAGACTTGTGTTCTTTCATTTATTTAGTATTTTTATGTACAAAGTTCTTCTTGCATTTTGCTCTACTTACTGACTCCTGTAACTTATGGCTGTAAGAGGCCAGAGGTGGAGGGGATCAGGAGGGAAGGAATGTGCCTTTGGAAAGGTAATAACATTTGACCATAAGAAAGAAACAATGTCTCCAAAATGCCTGTGATGGGGCAAATATGGCACAGGCAGGCTGTTTAGGGCAGAGATGGCACTGACAGGCTGTTTGAGGAAAGATGGCGATTGGGACAATGATGCTGTTTGGAGGCAAAGATGACACAGGCATTTTATTTGGGGGAATAAAGCCCTATTCATCCAATCTGGGTTCTGGGCAGATCCTGTGGATGCAATTCTGTGCCGGGACAAGTCCTATGTAAGTAATCTGGGTGCCAGGACTAGCCTTTGGGGTGTGCAACATGTTATGTTTTCAAGCATTATTTATTTGATCTATACCTTCAATACTCAGTTTGCTTGTGATTTTTCAGTTAATCTATACCTGCATGGCTGGGTCTGTGTGTTTTTTAGTTGCTTTGTACCTAATGCTATGTTTCATGTTAATTTATCAATACCTGCAAATACAGGGTTTGTATGCAGTGTTCAGTTGATCTACATGAGCGAGGAAACTAGATGTATTGTACAGCGAAGGAGAGGACAAAGTGTCTCTGGAGGTGATGATGGGGAGCAGGCACTACGGGAGTGCTTGTCCAGGGTCCAAGGGTGTAAAAAGGCCTTGGTCCTTAAGGGGTTAATTTAGTATTGCCTTGTCTTTCTCCTTTCCCTAAAAAAGGTTTTATCATCCTTGTTGTCTCTGCTGTTGATAACACATTTGTCTTGTTTGCTGCCAGCTACACTCCCAAAAACCTGCTAGCCCAATATATGCCACAGGCTGGAGGGGAGCTGTATTCCTTTATTATGGGACCCTAGGCCCTAAGTTGATATAAGCAGCACAGCCTCCATAGCAGGTTATGTATGTCCTTCTCAGAAGTCATTTCCCAGTGGGCAGTGGGACTGTGGCCGTGGAGATGAAATCTGACAAAGGGCATCCTAAATACATCACTGTTCATCACACATAGGCCCAGACCGGCCTTCTATACTAGACATACGCCTGGTGGACAATAACACCAAATACTTAGATACTCTTTGCATGTCCTATGTATTTTTTTGTTCTATAATAATAATATCTATCAAATTAAGCTAATCCACACAATCGAGTTCAACATGAAAGAAAAAAGAGCCATACAACACTGTTACCAACTAAATGCAGCTTTTCATTCCTTACTTGTTTCATAGCATATGATGAACTTACCAGTTGATGTTATTGAGTCGATGTCTGGAGATCAACAGCTGTGTCTAATGGTATGATTTTGTGGCAGTTTAGCTTAGGCAGACTGAAAGCCTGTGAAATTTATAAGAAACATTTCCTCTTAACAGTAAAAAAAAACCTCATATAAGTGCACTATGAACAAGGAAGGGCACTAAAAATACTTATCAGGCTGTGATAAGTACTGTGCAATTGAGAGCAAGCATAGGGAGATTTATGAGGCACACACAGAAAGAAAGAAAAAAATAACTAGGACATAGAAAAGGGAACTTATTACAGTACACAAGAAAATATATATATATGTATATATATATATAAAAATTTAATACAGTAAATGCAAGTATGAAAAGTATATACAGAGTCACATACTTTTTATGTTGTCTGATTACTTAAAATGTTTCAAAACAGCGGCAGTTCACATTTAGCAATGTAGTAGTATAGATAACAATTGTATTTACCATCCAACCATTAAAAGCAGTTGGGTTCACTTCGTGTTACCAAGGGTTATTTCCTTTAATTACTGTGCGTGACAATATTATATACCGTAATATATATAGTCATACCTTACATCCCTACAGAGATCTTTTGTTTGGATTTTGTGAAGAGGTGCTGCACAAATCATGTCTATGGATCCCAATGGTGGAGTGATTGGAGAGCAGGATGGGGCATGGGATCACGTTAGAGGACATTTAGTGAACATGTGTGCCTAAGTAAACTCAGATTGGATGGTGAGGGCCATTTGGTTGTACTTGATCCCTGTACAAAAGATACCAGCTCAATCCTCAGGGCCGACCCTACCATGGAGCAGAGTGGGGCAATTCCCCCAAGGCGGCACTCTTGAAGAGGCGGTACTTTGCCACCCCAAGCGCCAAGAACTCAGAGTGGTTTTCGCTTATCGTTTTCATTATCCGCTCGGCGCCCCCCTCTCTCATCCTCTCCTTGGTCTCGATGCCGGCTTGTAATGCTGAGCACCGGAATATGACGTCATTTCCGGCGCTCAGTAGTAAAGCAGTACAAACCGTGGCAGTGCAGGGAGACTCGCCGCAGGACTGCTGAAAGGTAAGTGAAGTACAAAAGGGGGGGCAGGGTAGATAAGAGGGAGGGGGTAGATAATGAGAAGGTAGGGAGAGGAGGGGTAGGTAATGAGCAGGGAGGGGCGGCATTTCAAACTTCGCCCCAGGCGGCATTATGTCTTGGGCCGGCCCTGTCTCTCCTGCTGTCTACGTTCATTCCTGGTTTATCTCCTTAAGTATACTCATAATGCAGATCCAGCCCTGTCTCCAAGACAGAGGGCCCCCTGGACCAATAGGAAAGGGGACTGTTTGACTAATGACCCATGCATGAGGCAGCAATAAGTGTCTGTTTTTGTTTTGTCATAGCTGTGGTGTGGGACCCAATATAACATTTTGCCAACAACGAGCTTGGAGAGTCAAATTGGGAAATTCTGCTGGCTCTGGGAACTGACGCTATGTTAATCTGTCAATAAAAGCAGCAGCAAAAGCTCTACCCCACAATTAGTGTCTAGTGTCATTATTGGGTACTGTTGGGTGGGATTAGGATATGGGTTTAATGCTATAGGTCTAAGCAGAAAAGATCTCTGTCTTATGGCAACATGCACTGCCGCACAGTCAAAACAGATACAATGGCCTTTACAGAATAATATAGTGTAAGCTAGCAAGAGAGCAGGATCCTCTCCTCCTATGCCAATGTCTTAACATATATTGCCAATTTGCATATTGTCAGTTTTATTGTTATTGTTGATGATCACTGTCCACCTAGCACACTGCATATAAATGTGTTTTCTTTTAGGCTCCAGTTATCGTGTAATAATAGTGCAGTATACTAGATGACATCCAAAGGTTAACAGTATTTACAACCTAACGAAGATGTCACAAAATACATTTTCCCATTAACATTTTTAGAGAAGCAACAAGCAGTCTGCCAGATAAATATTGTCTATATAATAAATATATTACAATTGCACTTTATATGCACTCACCGAAAATTCTTGCAGATTTGAATCTGGGTAAATATGATTGCTGCTGGTTTCTAGAAGGTCTTTATTTACCACTGTACTGATCAAACTGGAACTATTGTCTTTAGGTAGATCAAAAGCCAAGCATCGTTTCAAAAGGCTTCAGAGCTGATGTCTTTTTGACAACTGTTGTTGTGAAGTTAGAACCATAGGATGAACGAGATATATTTAGGTTACAGGAAGCCACAAGAAAGCATTTCTTCCCTTTTTTGAAACAGATGACTAATGATAAATTAGACATCGCAGGATGTAAATGCTACATAGCGGTAAGATATCCATATAAAGTTTCTTACGATTATGTTACTAGGTTTGGTAATTAATAAAGACTATTCATTATAAATCATAAAATGAAGGTATGGCAAGTGCTTCTCCTGACCCACATCCTATACAACCAAGGCAAACGGCAGTCGACAGAACACACAGCCCCTCACCTAACCACTCATGCAGAGGTGTCTTATCATAACACAACTGCAACATTTAATTGGCTAAAACTTACCTTATACTAAATTAATTATTGAGGAGACTGAAGATAAATAAATATAGGTTCCAATGCTGAGTAAGTTGGTGTAGGGAACATTTTATTCTTGGTTTGCCCTGCTAAGGGAATGTCATGGGTGCGCATGTATTTTTAGAATACTATTAGCAATCCGTAGTCGGTTTTACACCCCTATTGGAGACAACATCATGAAACTGCCATGAGAGGAAAACACTGGACACACAAGAGCTCCATGTTTTCGCAGTATGATTCCTCAACAACTAGGAGTATTGCTAGGAGGGCCGAACTGGGAATAAAAAGCAGCCCTTGAAATATTCAGACTTCAGCCCCATATATTTTTTGTGTGGTCGAGCTCATGTGCCCCCCAACATCACAAGCAGCATGTCCCACAGTGCCACATTTGCTCCCAAACAGCTTCTCTGTGCCATCTTTGCACCTAGCTTGTCTGTGCCATATCTGTCCCCTGAAACACCATGCCTGTGCCATCTCTGCCCTTAAGCAGTCTGCCTGTGCCACGACTGACCCTTAAACAGCCTGCCTGTGGCATATCTGCCCTTAAAACAGCCTGCATGTGCAACCTCTGCCCCTAAAACAGCCTGCCCATGCCATCTCTGGTCCTGAAACAGCTTGCCTGTGCCACCTCTGGCCCTGAAACAGCTTGTCTGTGCCACCTTTGCCCCTGAAACAGACTGCCTGTGCCACCACTGTCCCTGAAACAGCCTGTCTGTGCACATCTGCCACTGAAACAGCCTACATGTGCCATATCTGCCCTTTACCAACCTGCCTATGCCACCTATGTATCCTAAACAGCCTGCCTGTGCCACCTCTGCCCCTTAAGCAACCTGCTTTTGCCACCTTTGCCCCTTAAGCAGCCTGCCTATGCCACCTATTCCTCTGGAACAGCCTGCCTACAGGCATAGATGATAGGTTGCACAACCAAAAGCCAACTCTGGCGTCCACACTGCCCACATAAAACCTGACCAGCACCCAGATTACACACATAGGATTTACCATCTTTGTTCCCAAACAGCCCAGGATGAGTCAACTTTGTCCCCAAACAGCTTGGCCTGTGTCATCTTTGTCCCATAAACACCCTGCGTGTGTCAATTTGGGCCCCAAGGCTCAAACATCCTGCTTGTGCCATCTTTGCCTTTCCACAAATCAATTATACATCTATCATACACTTTAACAGTCACTCACTAATTCACACTTTTATTCACATAATTAATTCACACAATCATTTATTCTCTCTAATTCACACAAATTTACACATTCATTAATGTACTCACAAACGCATTAATTATCTCCCTCATTCAGACAATTCATCCACACATTCATTCATTCTCTCACTCATTCTCACTATGTACCCCCCTCCCTCCTCACTATGTACCTCCCTCCCTCCTCACTATCTACCCCCTTCCCATTCCTTCCTCACTATCTACCCCCTCTCCCCTCCTCCCTCCTCACTATCTTCCCTGTCGCATCTGCTGTCTACACCTGAGGCACTCACCGCAGAAGTTATTCTGCTCAGAGAACTGCTGAAGAGAGAGGGGCCCTCGACAGCGATAATCCAGGATTTAGATAATCCCAACAGTGAGGAGGCCTCTGTGTAGGCAGAATGTAGGTGTGGACTGAGTTCTATGCAAGGTGAACAGCAATATGCGGTATACCAGCAGATCAGAACAGAAGGGGTTAATCACAGAAGAATGGTCAGGGTAGCCAGGTCGGTAATGAAGCAGGTAGTCAGACAAGCCGAGGTTCAAAACACGAGGAGGTAGTCAGCCAAGCCGGGTCGGTACACAGGAATCAGGGGCAGAGGTACAGAATCATAAGGCAAAACGTAGTCAGAAAATGCAAGGGTCAAAACACAGATTAATACGCAGCAAAACACAGGAGCACTAGAATAGACCACAACAGGGTGCCTGAGAGTAGCACAGACTGGCTTTTAAATCTGGCGCCACTCTCAAGCCCCACCTCCAGCTGACGTCATGGCCACGCCTCTCAGCCGTGCATCAATTCCCTGAGCATCCGTGCGCCGCAAGCGGGGGGAGCGCCCGCAGCCCACGGAACCCGGGGTTACAGTATCGGTTCTCCGTGAGCTGCGGATGGACCTCTGTCCGCCAGCGACGGGACCCGCGGCAGAGACATCTGGTCTCCATGAGCTGCGGACGGACCTCCGTCTGCCAGCGTCGGGACCCGCGGCGGTGACCCCTTCTCCCCTCCTCACTATCTACCTCCATCTCCCCCCTCACTATCTACCTCCTTCCTCACTATCTACCCCCCTCTTCCCCTCCCTCCTCACTATCTTACCCACAGCTACCCCCCTCCCTCCCTCACTATCTACCTCCCTCCTCACTATCTACCCACCGCCCCCCTCTTCTCCTCACTATCTACCTCCCCCTCACTATCTACCCCCTCCCTCCTCACTATCTACCTCCCTCCTCACTTATCTTACCCCCCTCTTCCCCCTCCCTCCCCACTATCTACCCTCTCCCCCTTTGTAGTTAAAGGTTTTGGACTTACGATCCAGAAGTACTGCAGTGGGAGCACGACGCCTCTGTCTTCCTGCTCCGTCGCTGCTTCCTGCTCTGCTGCTGCACTGCTTCACTGCTGAGCGCCGAAATATGGCGCTCAGCATGACATGCCGGCACCACCACGGAGTTAGAGGCCTCGCGAAGGAGACTGAGGGGCGCCAAGCGGTTGCTAGGTGTCCCTCTCTCTCCTGCGTGTAAAAAAAAAGTGACGAGGCTGCCAGGGATCCGGGACATGTGGTCACCCTAGCCCGTGGCACCCCTCTGCCCCCCTGACGAGTGGCACCCAGGGCTGAGCGCAACCCCCGCTAGGTACGCTACTGCTTCTCTGAGATATTAAGACCAGGTTACTTAGTAGATTTAAATACCCACATGGTTATTGACATGTAATATGACTTATGCACACAATTTTATCTGAACAAAATTGGCAAAGGAAATTTATCAAAGGCTGAGATGTGTATTAATTGCCAATATATACGAAGCTTAAAGAATACAGTAGTAATGTCCCAGCAATTGCTGAATGACAAACCAAATTGAATCAGTATAGGTTTTATGTATGCCTCTGCATCAAAAATGCGTCCCAACAGTTTGTGAACAAATTGATTGAAAATAGGTCGAGTCTATGGAACAGTTAAGGACTTTACATATTCTTGGGGTTAAGAATGCATGGAATTGGCTCAGTACTGTGGGTAGTGGACATGGCACCTAATCCAACACCCCGCCAGTTACCCTTTTAAAAGTAGCTTAGGTCCTACCTTTTGGCAGATTTGCTTGTTGCTGATATAGTGCCTAGCAAAAGTATTCACCTGTCTTGGCATTTCCTATTTTGTTGCATTACAACCTAAGATTTAAATGGATTTTTATTTGGATTTCACAGAATGGGCATACAAAATAGTCCAAATTGGTGAAGTGAAATGAAGAAAATAACAAAAAAATCCTGAAGATATATGTATTCTCCCCCTTTGCCGTGAAGCCCCTAAGCAAGATCTGGTGCAACCAATTACCTTCAAAGGTCACATAATTAGTTAAATAAAGTCCATCTGTGTGCAATCTAAGTGTCACTTGATCTCAGTATATAAGCACCTGTTCTGAAAGGCCCCAGAGTCTGAACAAGGGCCACCACTAAGCAAGCAGCACCGTGAAGAAAATGGAGCTCTTCAAACAGGTCAGGTACAAAGTTGTACAGATCAGGACGTATCGGAAACTTTGAACATCTCATGGAGCACCATTACATTCATTATTAAGAAATGGAAAGCTTACAGACCAAGCAAGGAGGGCATTAATCAGAGAGGTAACATAGAGACCAAAGGTAACTCTGATGGAGCTGCAAAGCTCCGCAACAGAGATTGGGGTATCTGTCCACAGCACCACTTTAAGTTGTACACTCCACAGAGCTGGGCTTTATGGAATAATGGCCAGGAAAAAAACCATTGCTTAAAGAAAAAATAAGCAAACACATTTGCTGTTCGCCAAAAGGGATGTGGGAGACTTTTGACCATCATGAAAAACTCTAAGTATGGCGCCAACCCAACAGCTCTCATCACCTAGAGAACACTATCCCTGGTAGTGTATACCCAGTACCCTACTACTATTGCTGCTGCCATATCACATTCCTTAATCACTGAGAGATCAATGAATCAATTTTTTTTTAAAATTTTGATGAAATTCAGTCCCATAGCATGCTGATGGCTATATGTACCCATTGGTCCAGTGCTGCTGGTGGTGGTGGTGGCCATGGAGTGAAAAACCTTGAGATAGTGCTGTTGTATGTGAAAAGTAAGTCCAGAAGGTGTCAGGGACCTGACCCTTTGGGAACGCCCCCCAATTGTCATTCCAAATAATAAAAAAGGCCCCGAATTTTGTCCAAACTAAAAGGTCGGAAAATGAACGCAAGAAAAAACTTTTCCGAATCGTTTTTGATTGCCTTGCTACACTACAGTACTGTGCCAAAGTTTTAGGCAGTTTCGAAATAATGTTCTAAGGTAAGAATGCTTTTAAAAATAGAATCTAAACCGATGTTGGGTAACCACAAGTATTACTAGGGGTAGTCAAACCCTTGACACTGGATATAAACTA
>VKOC01035384.1:0-18472 GCA_009364415.1 Spea multiplicata | reverse complement strand
CTCTCTCTCATGCTCTCATTCACTCTCTCTCTCATGCGCTCATTCACTCTCTCTCTCATGCACTCATTCACTCTCACACCCTCTTCGCAATGTCTCGGAGTGAGCGTGAGTACGAGCGAAATGCAACGAAATGCAAATCAAAAATCAGGTTTGTTTGTTTTGTTGGTGTCCCTTCTTTTTTCCATATTTTGTTAAAATTAAGGATTGGATGAATCCGAATGCGCAATTCTAGTCAGCAGACTATAAAAATAGTGTGTCTGCCAGACGCTAATTATTAGTAAATAGGTGACTGTTACACATTCTTTGCAGGCGCTTTCTGCAGCGGCTGTGATGTCATCAGAACGCAGCTAGTGGAACTTCCCCTTTAAGGTGGGCTCGTAGAAATAAATGACGCAAGAGGCCCATCCAAGCCCCACGCGGCCGGTCCTCACCTTGGTAGCGTTTCGGTTTGCATAGTTGACGCCTGCGTTATGACTCTGATTCAGCCACTAAACGGGAAACGGAAAGAAGAAAGGGTCTTAATACATCGGACGGCAACAACGGCGACTCGGAAAGCTCTTTGTCACTAGATCAGGGTCTGCGGAATGCCCCCATATGCTTTTGCCCCTTTCCACGTGGACCAGCTATTTTGGGGATGCTTTTGGCTGGACATGTATCCAGACCTTTTGCTCTCGAGCGCGACCCATTGATTTCACTGCAAGCAAGGATCGTATGGGCCACTGAGAAAGGGGATGGCTGCAGCAGCAGGGCTGCAGCTTGTGTCTCAGGTAAGTGCTTTAACATTGTTTTGTTTAAGGATGCGTGTTAACCGGATCCCAGAGGGTCAGAGTTACTCGCAGAGCACATTAACCCCTTAAGGACAATGGGCGGTCCCTAAACCCATTGAAAACAATGCATTTTGAGCCCGTACATGTACGGGCTTTGTCATTAAGGGGTTAACAAGCATTCTTTTTTTACAGGGGTTCCTGGGTTGCCCCCTTAATACGTCCCATGAGCCCGTTTTCTGTTCCCTGAAACGGTAAAAAACAGAATAAAGCACTAAAAAAAAAAGGAGGCCAAGTTAGGGCATTTTGTTATCTGTCTGGAGACGGAAGTTATTGTCGGCGCCAGGGTGTTTATAACAGTGAACAGAAGGCCTCCTGATCCACGCAGGAGTTATCCAAGCCCACGGCAGTTTGTAAATGTCACCGCAGTGACAGCGACAAACACATGTCACCGACAGCGAGTGGGATCGCAAAGCAGGCGTTTAACCCCTTCACCACCCCACCGCTTCCTAACGGGTTAAAGGGACATTCTGGAGCCCCCCGCGGCGGCTTCACCTACAAAAAAATACATACTTATACATCACTTAACTCTAGATAAATACATAAATAAATAAAAGGGAACTCACCTTCAGGAGATGCTGCAGCTTCAGAGATGCAGAGCGATGCCCCCTACGTACCCTGCTTAGCGCCAGTCAGCGGCAGGAAAGCATTCCCATTCAAATCAGTGAATTCTCACTGGGGTCTTGTTAGACCCCCTCATCCAAAGTAGGAACTATGAGTACCCGAGACCCCCCACCATGCCCACATGCGTTTCCACTAAAAATTATATTTAAAAATTATATAATTATAATTAGAAATGATTATAATTTGGGGATTCATGGCTGCTTACCGGCGGGGGCGGGGGAGGGGTAAATACATTTAACGTTTGTTACATTGTGTTTGCACTTATGATGAATATATTTTAATTTATTGACTTTTTGGCAGTTTCTTATTTTTATTAAATAAAACGAGTTTGTTGCAAACCAGACAGATGGGCGCATGGAGAGAGAAGAAAAAAGGCTTTGTTTAGAAAAGTTTATTTCATGGTGAAAGCGCGACTGTATTAGTAATCCGTATTTATAATAGCGGGGTTTCATGTTCGGAGAAGCAGCACATTTGGCGGAATATTAGCACGCCGTTAAGTGGCATCCGTCGGAAGATAAAACGGATCGCTGTAGCGGCGGCGACAGGTTGTCGACATGCTGGGGGGGGGGGGGGGAATGGACACAAAGGGTGGATTCTCGAGAAATGGGTGTGAAATCCTTCCAACCAAGAGAAACTCGTCAATCCCCGGTAGGAACCCCCGATAACTGCACATTAACCGCAAAGCAGCCCCGAAACCCTCAAATCTGTCGCTTGAGACGTAAGATCCGGTCCGTCTGGCTCCAGAACACGCGGGGTCTCACGCCTGATTCCCGATGAATCCACCGCGTTGGCAAACAAGACTGCGGGGTCATTGAATAGAGTCCTCTTTCGGGGCGATGGGTGGAACGGAGTTGGAACGTGTCTGCGCCCCATGGTTTGCAAGCTACATTAAAACTGAAAAATCATAGGGGGGGGGGCCCAACCTTTATAAGGAAGATAGAGAGATGGAAAAGAGTTGGACACGCGACAGCCCGATACATAGGATTGGAAGATGCGTCGAGGGGAGGGTGAGGACCGAAGATGTGGGGGGAGGTGCACGGGACCGGAAGATGGGGGGTGGGTGAGGACCCGAAGATGTGTGTGTGTGTATGGAGGGTGATGACCCGAAGATGCTCCGGGGGGTGAGGACCCGAAGATTGTGTTGTGTGTTGAGGGGCGTGAGACCCGAAGATGCTCCCGGCGGTGAGGACCCGAAGTGTGTGTGTGTGTAGGGGGGGTGAGGACTCGAAGATTGTGTGTGGGGGGTTGAGGACCCGAAGATGGTGTGTAGTGTGTGTGGGGGGCGGGCGGGGGCGGGGGGGGGGGGCGGGGTCGGCGGCGCGGGCGTGGGCAGAGGGACCCGAAGATGTGTGTTGGAGGGGGGTGGACCGAAGATGCGTCGGGGGGTCGAGGACCTAAGATGCTCCGGGGGGTGAGACCCGAAGACTGTGTGTGTGATATGTGTGGGGGGTAGGACTCCGAAGATGTGGGGTGGGGCGGGGTGAGGACCCGAAGATGCGTCGGGGGGGTGAGGACCCGAAGATGCTCCGGGGTCAGGATCGGAAGCAGATCACAAACCAAGTGTGAAGGAGAGCGAGGAGTTTCTGCGGTCAGCAGAGAACGGCACAGGATATGAGGATAGGGCGCGTTACCGGGCCGTATGCCCCCAGGAATGCACGCCACGATATTTGCATTAAATCCAGGTAGACGGGACAGACGTGATGACGGGATGGTTGTGTGCATTCTGGAACTTCCATCAAATGTATTCTCCCCGCAGCTCCAGAACGTGCAGAACCATCAAATACATCCGGAACGTGCAGAACAATCATATGTATTTCATTGTTCTCCCCGTAGTTCCAGGCTGCACAGAACCATCAAATACATCGGATCCGAGTCCCGGGACGTAGAGTAATCGCTTGTATTTACAAAGGCACGTGGTCGGTATGAGAGGCTGAGCTACAGCTTCCAAAACCTCGGTCAGCCCCCGATCCCGCGGAGCAGAATAACGGCGGCCGCATTTCCAGCGCGGGATGTTACAGGAGACGGGACCCTCGCAGACCCCCGAAGAGTCAGGACACGCAGAAAAATCAAACAAACACAGCGGATAATCGCAGGCGGCACTGACCTGCCAGAAGACGGTCGATGCCAGGGTCTGGTTTGGCAGCAGGAGACCCACAACCTGCAAGACAAAAGCAACACATTCATTATATAAGATTCTGCTGTTCACAAGAATTCCGATACAGAGACAGATGGACTAAACACATAAACATCTTTAAGAAACCTGACAGCGCCTCGTTCTCCGGGTCCGGAAATTACATTTCTTTATGAATGAAAGGATTTCAAGTTTTTTCCCCTCATTCTTCGCAACAAAATTTAATGGAAGAAATGAGTTTATTATTTAAGAATATGAAGCCCCTTTACAGAAAACCCTCACAAAATACAGCAAAGTACCGAGTTCTTACACTTCTTCCCAGATTAATCTGTCCTTGCCATCAAATATCACAGGTCACTGATCTCTTACAGTATTAAGCCAAGGGGGTGCATTCTGGCTGGGCACAGACTGGTTACGGATCATGGGAATTGTAGTCCGACAAGTGCTGGACTACCTGTTAGCTGCCTCATCTGCAAACTCACAGTTTAGTGAATAAACCCCGGAGGGGCACATCAGCTGTCACGTCTCACTCTTGTTTAAAGGGCAGTAAAGCCAGCGTGACCCACCAGATCGTATACGGAAAGCCGGACCCCTAAACGCAAGAGACGGGCCCTATCCCAGGAGCCACGGCTCCTGAAATGTTACTGATGTGCCCTGTGTAGAGCATATAGTGTACACTCCTATAGCAGGACAGGTTCAGGCCGGCTCCTAATGCCTGCGCAGACGTGTCCAGTGCCGCACTGCAATATAAATAAGGGGGTGATATTAGCGCAGGGGTCTGGTTTCAGCGTATTGGCAAGGGGGGCGGAATAATTAAGCAGAGGCGCGGGGTGATAATGGTAGGTCGCTCGGGGTAAATCCCAGCTCATGACACATGATAGAGCACACCTAGCTCGGGGATTTGGGAGGACTCCCTGAATAAACACCGCTTGCTTTTCAATTAGTGGCAAATCCCCTGTGATAAGGCGTGGGTTTGGAGAGAGAAACCGACACCTCTCCTTAACACTCGGATGATAAATATATATCGCCCCCCCCCACACACCCCCCGTTGGGGCAATAATCCTGGGACCTTACAGGGTTTATAACATCGCGTGCATTTTACATGCCGTTAACTTGTATGTGAACGGCAGAGAGTAAACTAATTAAGTCGTTAATTATCAATCGAAAAAAGTATAAGAAGAAGGGGCTCCTCAATGAGAAAAAAAAATTGTAAGAATCGATGAGTCGAGGCGCAAGATAGAGAGGCCAAAAAAATGCATATATGTAGAGCTCCTCAATGGCGCCATCTGCTGGTCAGGCAGGCTCTGCGCACGCGTACACACTCAGGACAGAGCAGCGGTTATGGGAAGGAACGGGGGGGGGATTAATGGCATCCCAGAAACAATCTTGGAAAAAAGGCTTGGTTTTCCTTATTGACCGGGCAACAGAGAAATAAAATGACTCCGAGATGGCATACATTTATTCTCCCTGGACCAGCTGTACATCTGAATATATATATATAAATATAATCTCACCTTAGATTCAGGACCCATATGCCTATCCCATGCATGCTTAAATATCCTCACTGTATTACCCACTTCTGCTGGGAGGCTGTTCCACATACCTACCACCACCTCAGTTACATCAATCGTAGAAGACGCATCAGACACAATAACCTAGAAGAATGTGCTAAAAGGGAATCCGGTTACACAACACGGAATGTTACTTAAGAGATGTGGAAAGGGGCTTTTCAGCGGGCACTTAACACAGCGCGCCCCCAACAAAAAGCAGTCATTAGGAGAGGAAAGGTCACATGACGAGGCGTACCTGTGCTCTCAGGCGTGAAACGCGTTACCGAGAAGGGTTAACACTTCAACACTCTTTGAAAATGAAAGCCATCGAAGTGATAGACATCAAAACACGGTCCGGGAGAAGACGGATGGGCCGCCGGCTAGTTAAAAGAGGTCAGTTTGTGCCCGCGAGGCACGCAGCTGTACAGCCAATACAAAGGATCTCCCCTGAGAGACGCGCCGGCCCGGGGCAACCGGCCCGGGGCAAGCAGGAGGCATTTCTGGGTTTACGGGGAAGGTGAAGCGCCTCTCGCCTGCTGCAGGAATTCTTACATTTCAAAGGAGATCTCCTTAACCAGGTGACCTCTCGCCTGCCATTAGCGGCCAGAAAGCCGACCACGGGCAGATGGCGACAGGTCGTCTTCACAGTCACTACACACAACCTGCCGGCAGATCGGCCCCCATTCGGCCCGTCTAGTCTGCCTGGTTTTCCTCCTGTAAAAACTTAATCAGTCGTTGGTCTCGACTTAGATTCAGGAGCCGTATGCTTACCCCATGCATGTTTACATTCCCTCACTGTATTACCCTCTACCACCTCTGCTGGGAAGCTGTTCCACTTATCTACCACCCTCTCCATAAAATGCCTTCCATTCCATCCAAGCCTCTGACCCTCTAGTTTTAGATTATGGGCTGTTGTTCTAAAATTTCTAACGTTCCTGCTTACTTTCTTTTGAATTAATTCTGATGAAGAATTATTACCTTTTCTTCGTATTCCGCAGGGGGCGGGGCACTAATACATGATACGAGGTGGTGGGCGGGGCTTAGAACGCACTTTAATAACAATGAAACACGCGTGCTCTTTACACGTCAGAGGGCCGCACAATGCTCATAGAAATATCACGAAGAATACTTACTATCGGAGTCCCAAAGGGAATGTAACCTAGAGAAACATAAAAACGCATTAAAAATGTATATTTTCATATCAGCAAACAACCTCAAAGCACAGCCCAAAGTCCTGACTCTCACTTGTACAGCCATTAAGAGACGGTATATATGCTATTTGCATAATTACATAATAATTGTAAAGAGACGGACCGGATGGTTGAAGAGACCTGAATTCTGCCCAGGAGTGATGGGAGTGATAAAGGGACCATTGGAGCGCAGGAGTGATGGGAGTGATAAAGGGCCATTGGAGCACAGGAGTGATGGAGTGATTAAAGGGCATTGGAACACAGGAGTGATAAAGGGCCATTGGAACACAGGTGATGGGAGTGATAAAGTGCCTTCTTTCAAAAAGAACGCCATTTCTAAGTGACCCCAAACTTTTGAAGGGTAGCGCGTGTGCGTTGGATATTCTATACATCATTTTAAACGAGAGAACAGCTGTCCTCGCCTCGTACGGATAGAACGTGGATGAAGACTTCCGAGGTTTACCTGACATTCTGAAAGGCATGAAGATCTTCTCGTTGGTATCCGGATGGATGATGGCCTGTAAGGAAAACACGTATGGTGATCAGCGTATAGGAGTAATGGGGGGGGGGTAAGAAGTGCTGATTACTAACAGAAAGTGTGGCACGTGTGCATGCGCGCCCGCGTCTCACCCTATATGCCACCAAGGGACATGGAACCCAGCCAGGTGCTTCCAACCGAGAGGATTAAATGCACATAAATTGTCAGCCCTTATGGTTCTGCTGTCCCGAGGCCTCGGCAGGCGCCGTATTCTCTGCCGTACGAAGGTGTCTATCGTTCCATATGCAGATTTTACCTGCACCTTCCCGCTCCCCTCCCCCGACACAGCCCACCTGCCGCGCAAGAAAATGAGTATTTATGAACGGCGCTAGAACGTTCCGTAACCTGACGGGTTTATAGGCAGGTGGAGCAGCTCATGAACCCCCCGATCTCTAAAGTAAGACCTCCATCGGGCTCTCGGTACACAGAACCCTGGGGTTATCTCATTTTGCTGAAACAAATGCTGAATTTGAATTATAAAATATATGGGGGGAGGGTTATATATCAAATAATGACTTTGGCCTTTTTACCATAGCAACCAACTCGGCAGATGGGCGCATTCCATTGGTTGCTATGGGCATAGAATTGTAAAACGTTTGGTAAAGGATAATGATATTATGACACGATGCCGTCTCTTAACGACGTTACTACCGGTTCTAGAAGTAAAGTAACGGACCCCCCCCACGGGGGCATGAAATGCATTTTGAGGCTGAAGAAGACGTTTGCTGTATGGGGGCTGCTGCGGCTTCATAGGCGACGGCCCCTTAAATGTGCAACGAAGGGACTCCATTCACGTACCTGCTTTATCTTCTGGGCTCCCAAAGCTGAAAAAATAAAACATATATAATAAAAAATATAACATATAGAAAGGTTAGTGACCCCGGGCCGGGTTATTAATAACACATTATTAACGTGGCGCTGGCTCAGCTGCAGGTGTTACACATACAAAGGGTTAATGTGCAAAGCCCGTGTGCCGGCGGAGCCCGTGTGCCGCGGCCCATCGAGATCCAGACTCTGTCCACCGAGATTCTTAGAATAGGATTTGTAGCTTGAATAATAATAATAAATAATAATAATAATAAATAATAATAATAATAAATAATAATAAATAATAATAATAATAAACACACGTTAGAAAATGCAACATAACGGAGACTTCATGAAAGACTCCACAATCCCTTGTCTACTTCTGCTGCCCCCACAAACACTCTCTCCCTCTCTCGCCCGCTCACTTCTCTCTCCCTCTCTCACCCGCGCTCCTCCACTCACCCTCTCCTCTCTCTTGCCTGCGCTCCTCCACTCTCCCTCCACTCTCCCTCCTCTCTCCCTCCTCTCTCTCTCTCTCTCTCTCCTCTGTCTCGCCCGCGCTCCTCCACGCTCCCTCTGTCTCGCCCCGCCCTCCTCACGCTCCCTCTTCCTCGCCCGCGCTCTCCATGCTCCTCTGTCTCGCCCGCGCTCCTCCCCGCTCCCTCTGTCTCGCCCGCGCTCCTCCACGCTCCCTCTGTCTCGCACGCGCTCCCTCCCGCTCCCTCTGTCTCTCCCCACGCTCCTCTGTCTCGCCCGCGCTCCTCCACGCTCCCTCTGTCTCTGTCTCCCGCGCTCCTCCACGCTCCCTTCGTCTCGCCGGCGCTCCTCACGCTCCCTCTGTCTCGCCCGCGCTCCTCCACGCTCCCTCTTCTCGCCGCCGCTCCTCCCCGCTCCCTCTGTCTCGCCCGCGCTCCTCCCCGCTCCCTCTGTCTCGCCCGCGCTCCTCCACGCTCCCTCTGTCTCGCCCGCGCTCCTCCACGCTCCCTCTGTCTCGCCCGCGCTCCTCCACGCTCCCTCTGTCTCGCCCGTGCTAAGCTTCTCAGGTCAAAATTGGCTGAAATTGAGTATTTTGTAGAATTCCTTAAACCAGATCAACGCGGTCACCTCGCCTATTTACAAACCTGATCCGCTTCCCGGAAGAGGCCGACCTGTTCATCGCAGTAACACCAAAAACAAGAGAACCAACCCAGCCCCCAATTCAAGATAAAGACGAGAACTTAATCAGTCCTCGGTCCGATGGAGCCGTACGGCTATCCCATGCGTGTTTAAATTCCCTCACTGTACTGCCCTCTACCACTTCTGCTGGGAGCCGGATCCACTTCTCACATAAAACATCATCATCTAATACAAAACACAAGCTCCGTTCCCACCCGCCTCTCCCGTTCTTTAATTAATAAGGAACCCCTACTAAGGGCCATGGCCAAAGTGCCAATGTTAATTATGTTCTCTCTGATTGGATAATAATTTGCGGGGGCTCCGTGTTTCCGGCAGGGCCGTGAGGTCTCCCGCCCGTGTGCACACGTTACGGTCACGGGATAAAACATGCGTGGCTTGGAGCGATCGGCAGCCTCTCCTCGCTTATATTTGTATTAATGACGTTAAAGCGTTCAGAAAAAGTCACTTTGCGACATTAAAGTTAAATCAGCACTTTGGCAGCAGACGCTCCGGCTATAAATACGCTCCGTGCGTGCGCAGCAGCTGTGCCATATTGGTGGAGTAGTGAAAACATATTGAGGAGAGGTTCCCGGTGCGCGCCGCTCCATGCAGCGTGTCACCGCGCCAATTACAATCCACACTACGTTATGTCACTTCCACAGCACATACCATCAGCAACACGGATCACGCGGGACCGCCAGGATACCGCCAGGCGGGGCGGGAATACATACCCTGGGGCATTAAGTACGGGGCGGCAGGGGACTTGGTTAATAGATTGTAAGCTCACAGGACCAGTGCCCTCTCCTCCTTCTATACTGATTAACAGAGTGCAAGCTCACAAGCCGAGTGCCCTCTGCTTCTTCTGCTCTAATTACCGTAATAATCGTAGGATCACAAGCCCTCTCCTCCTCCTGTATCAATTAATAGATTGTGAGCTCCCAAACCCAGTGCCCTCTCCTCCTCCTGTAACTCATACATTAGTTAGATTGTGAGCTCTATTAATTAGAACAGAAGAAAAAGAGCGCACTGGGCTTGTGAGCTTACAATCTATTTAGAACAGAAGGAGAAGCCCTGCTCTTGTGATGTTACAGAGTATAATCTCAAAAGATCAGCAAGCCCAGTGCCCTCCCTTCCTCCTGTCACAATTAATAGAGTGTAAGCTCACAGACCCAGTGCCCTCCCTTCTCCGATGAATAGAGTGTAAGCTCACAGACCAGTGCCCTCTCTTCCTCCTTGCCCAATGTTAGAGTGTTAGCTCACAGACGAGTCCCTCTCTCCTCCTGTTCCAGTTAATAGAGTGTAAGCTCACAGACCCTTCCTTCCTTTCTGTTCCAGTTAATAGAGATGTAAGCTCACAGACCCAGTGCCCTCTCTTCCTCCTTCCCAGTGCCCTCTCTATCCTCCTGCCCAGTAAATTAGAGTAAGCTCACAGACCTAGTGCCCTCTCTTTCCTCCTGTCCCAATTAATAGAGTGTAAGCTCACAGACCCAGTGCCCTCTCTTCCTCCTTGTGCCCACAATGAAAGAGTGTAAGCTCACAGACCCAGTGCCTCTCACCTCCTGTTCCAGTTAATAGAGTGTAGGCTCACAGACCCAGTGCCCTCTCTTCCCCTGTCCCAATTAATAGAGTGTAAGCTCAGACCCAGTGCCCTCCCTTCCTCCTGTCCAATAATAGAGGTAAGCTCACGACCAGTGCCCTCCCTTCTCTGTCCGTTAATAGAGTGTAAGCCACAGATTCTCTTCCTCCTGTCCCAGTTATAGATGTGTAAGCTCACAGACCCAGTGCCCCTCTTCCTCTGTTCCCAATTAATAGAGTGTAAGCTCACAGACCCGTCCCTCCTTCCCTGTCCATTAATAGAGTGTGCTCCACAACCAATGCCTCTTTCCTCCTTTTTCCAATTAATAGAGTGTAAGCTAAGCTCACAGACCCAGCCTCCCTTCCTCCTGCCAGTTAATAGCTTAACGCTCACAGACAGTGCCCTCTCTTCCTTCTGTTCCAATTAATAGAGTGTAAGCTCACAGACCCAGTGCCCTCTCTTCCTTCTGTTCCAATTAATAGATTGGAAGCTTGCATGACCGGGGTCCTCTCCTTCTGTTACAATTAATAGATAGCAAGCTCATACGCCCAGTGCCCTCTCCTTCATCTGTACTCATTAACAGAGTGTAAGCTCACAAGCCCAATGTCCTTTCCTCCTTCCGTTCTAATAGATTGGAAGCTCATACGCCCAGTGCCCTCTCCTTCTGTACAAATGAATAGATTGTAAGCTCACATGACCAAGTGCAGGCGTCGGCTGGATATGAGAGGCCCCATGGTATGTCTTTTTGCCGCGCATGCTGTGGCCCCCGGGCCCTGATCTGCTGCTGGGTGTGTAAGGATTGGTCACGGCCAGCATGCGCCTGCCCCATACATTGTCAGTTTTAATGTTAAATAACTTACGTCCCCCGTTGTAACAATGCTACGGTATCTGCTGGCGCTATATAACGTTTACTTATTATTTCTGAGGCTTTCGCTGCTTCTTTGCCAGACTGCCCCCCCCCACCCAGACATGCAACGAGCCAATTTGGTTTAAATAAACAAATAAAACCCTACTAATTATTTGCTAACGGAAATGATAAAAATACACAATTTTAACGACATAATAATTAAAAAATAAAATGAAAAGACAGGTGTTTGAGCCCGACGATCAACAAGAAGCGCCGACTAAAAACGCGGCACAGAATCCGCGATGCTTCTCGTAATTAGGATTGAAACGAAGAATCGCTGGTTCAAATATTTTCGTAAAGATGCTTTAATCGGCGTTTCAAATCAATTAGTTTGTTGTCGGTTGCACCAATTTAATATACTTTTCACATTCGGCTTTCATGCGCGGCGCTGGTAGAATTACACATTAATATAAATATTTATGTACAATATGTTACTCGGAAACATTCTGGATCCCGAGCTCCTTTACATCGGGCGCGAGCGAGAGCGGCGCGGGAAAGGGGAATATTATATATGCGCCTCGGCAACACTTATTAATTAGCGCCGAGCTGGTGACGCCGCGTGTTGCTCTCGTGTTGCTCTCGTGTTACCGCATCTGTGCTTCGTAAAAAAAGATGACATTTTTTTTCTCCTGAAGTATTTTTGGGGCATTCAGCGTTACGTTATTACGATTTCTATTAAAAAGCTGTCTGGAAGGAAGCACAGAGCACTCTGGATTAGGGAAGAGTCGGGGGGGGGGGGGGACAATATGGGGGATTTTGTAAAAAAAATGGTTGTCGGGGGGGTTGAAAACGTGTTCTGGATTCTGGGGGTGTTCTTCTGCTGTACGGTAGGCGCTATGAATGAATTCTAGATTCTCCAAGGCCGCTGCTGAAGAATGAGAAGAAGAATGAGTTTTCTGCATTCTCTCGGTGAAGCCAAGCGGTCTGGAAGGTGGCGTAAAGGTCTTCTGGATTCTGCAGGAGTAGAGCAGCCGTTGGGTGTTTTCTGGATTCGGCGGGGGCAAGAGAGCTCTCCAAGCAGCAGCGCCCCGGTCTAGGAGAAGGTGCGGATTTATGTTGGATTTTAGGAGTGTAGGAATGAGATATAAATTGTTTTCTGGATTCTACAGGAGTAGAGCAGCCATCTGGAGACCGGAGGGGAATGTTTTCTGGATCCGGTGGGTGCAGCCGAGAACGTCCCCCGTCTCGTGGAAGAAGGTGTAAATATATTCTGGAATCTGTGAGTTTGGCACCGCAAGCTGGCGGAAACAAACCGTATTCCAGATTCTTTAAGTGCCCTACAGCTGTCCGGTGTGCGGATCCCTACGGCTTTAGCGATTACTCCTCGCTTCTAGAGCAGCCCAGGACCCCGATTTCTCTGGCTACTCGCAGCATGCATACATTTGGCTACATAGAACCCTCACAAAATTATATATATATATTTATTCATGACAAGAAAGGCTTCCTTTAGATACCATTATTTTGCCCCCATGTCCTATTTGGGGCATATTTGAAACCGGTCAGTACATGAGACCATATATTTTTGAAAACTAGACGCATCAGGGTATTTTAACTCTTTCCATGCACCAATTCTACACCAGCAGTTGTCAAAGTTTGTGGTAGTGTTTACTTTTCCCCCCCACGTACTTCAGGTATGAATTTAACGCTCCTGGTATATGTCCCTGTTAAACAACACCCCGTTATGTGTTCGGCAACATCTCCAGAGTACAGTGATACCCCACATGCATTGGTTTGTTTGCTATTGGGGGCTAACAAGGCCACATTTGGGACATGCGCAATTCAGGTTTTCAACATTTGACATCTGATCAGCCTGCCTCCATGTCCTATGCGGGACATCTTTGAACCCGGCCAATTCAATTTCCCCAATAGATTTTTAAAACCTATAAATCTCAGGGTATTTCAAATGTTAACTCTTTCCATGCACTAATTGTACCAACAGCTTTGTGGTAGTATTTTTTTTGTGTAATTGAATTACAACCATAAACTCTGACAAAGGCTGGTTATAGAATATAGAGGTTTTTCAGTAACACCATCTGAGCAAAGAAAGAAATCAAGTCGATTTAAATCACAAGTCAGTAAGACTCGGTTTAACTCACAGTTTTTAAATATAAAAGGGGTTGCTATAATATTTAATATTTGCAACCAGATGAAGATTTCATATTTAAAATAATAACCTGTCAGATTAGTAAAACAGCTACTAATTTTAGTTTAATGGATTAATCACTCATATTTGGAGAACTACTTAAATTGTTTTCTTTAACTAAAACAACATTATATGGCACAAATATCCTTATATTTGCTTAAATGTCAATGTTTATTAACTGAAGTGGTTAAACAAAATATTAATATATATGTATATATATATAATATATATATATATAAAATTAAGCTCTATTTCATGCTAAAAATAGAAAACTATCTTTATATAGATTTTTCCTCCAAAAGCAAGTCAATAAAAATAAATTTGAATTAAAAAAATATATATTTTTCTTCTAATGGAAAAAAAGCTCAGTTTTACCCCACCCTGACTTGTTATAAGGTTAAAAAAAAATCTAAAATAAAATCATATAAATATAATATATATAGAAAATCTATGGAAGAAGCTGCAGCTTTCCGCCTCCTTTGTGCTCCAACAATTCTCCCCGCTGATTGGCTGCTTGGAGCAGCCCATCGCTGGCAGGGAAGTAAACACCATGCCCAACAGTTTAAACTAAAAGCCCCTCGGCTTTCGTACGCATTAGAGGGGGCTGGAGAGCTCGGTTTAGCTGCTGCAAGGAGGGGAAGAAAGAAATAAAGCAAATAGAAAAAAAAACAACAGATATTTACGGTAATCTCCAGCAAGTGGGGTCCTTATTGCCGTCCGTGATTCCCGATAAGTCAATTCTCATTGGTGAATTAACCTTTTGATTCCCAGATCTAATCGGTCACAGAGGCTAACAGCAAAAATGTATTAGTGAGTTAATGCAGAAAAGCACAGAGTGCTCCTTATTAATATTGCAGCGAGAAGAATAAGAGTCGTTTAACTCGCTTTCAATGCAAATTGGGGGGAAAAATATATTATAAATATAAAATATAATATGAATATTGGCATCCCGTTATCGGAATCAGGGCTTTCAGACAAACTGCTGCTCAAAAAGTGGTATAAAAATTACACGTCGTCATGGTAGCAGACTTGGTTAATGGAATCGATTCCTTATAGAACATAAGACTTATAAATGCGGTCTTTGGGTCTGGACGCCGCAATAGCGGAATGGATACGGTGGGAGATGCTTGAGTGACGGGAGGCAGAAAGTTGGGGTTAATGGGGTAGAATTAGAGGAAGGGGTTTGTCACTGGGGCGGTACTTCCGGGACCGGCACGTTTTAATGTTTTTATTAGTATATTACAGAAGGTCTTAACGGTGAGGATAGAAAGGTCTGTAACAGGGCGGACTTTCATGAGTTTCATGTTGATAAAAGTAAAATAACGCACTTGGGATGTAAAAGTCTCGAGTCAGAATATAGCATTAGGGGCACCGCTTTCTCAGTGATGACAGAAGAGAAGGACTTGGGGGTAATTATTAAGGATTTAAATGTAGGCAGACAACGCGGGGTTGTATAGCGAGAGGCATTAGTGGCAGGAAGAGGCAGGTGGGGGGGGTCAGATAGAAACATTTAAATACAGAAAGGGATTTACCAAAGTACAGGAGAGAAGTTTGTTTAGAACAAAAAATTAAAATTAGAGGGTCAGAGGCTTAGATGTAGTGTAAGGAACGTTTTAATTTACTGAAAGGGTAGTAGATAAATGGAACAGTCTCCCAGAAGAGGTGGAGGATAATCCAGTGAGGGACTTTAAACAGGAATAAAGCTTTACTCACTATGGGAAGAGATCAAGGTTTGAATCCCCTACATCAGGAAGAAGTCTGTATCTATGATTAGATTTGGAGGGTGTCCAGTTATGAGTTCACCCCACATCTTGTTGGTAAAGCAATAACAGCGGCTTTGATTTTTTCCCCATAGGGTCGTCTTATACTCAGACATTTTCTTTGTTTTTTCTTTAAGATCCCAAGTTTAGAGGGTCCTAGAGGGTCCTTTAGAGGGTCATAATCGAGTAAATGCAGTAATTAAGAATATTATTATTATTATGATGAATAATAATCTAGCTTTGCCACGAGAAGTCTGTCTCTTCCATACACGGCTCGGGGCGTGTGCGGTGCACAGACCGGGGGTCCTACCTCTTTGTCGGTGACTCCGGGGGGCAGCGTCCCGTGTTTGTAATCTTCCAGCAGCTGGATGGCTTCCTGAAGACGGATCTGAGAACCAAGCAGACGCAGAACGTTATTTCTACACGATTTCCTTACGCGAGACACCAAGAACATGCGCAGAATATTATTACAGCGAGGATACACAGTATAAAGGACAGCGGCTCCCCCCGGTGACATCATTATCATCGCCTCATGTGGCTCGTATCATAGGACACTACGCTGCGTAATGTTTCATGCTCCCTCCGGGGCCGGGGATTTCGTTCCCTTTCGGTCTGAATAACAAAATTTGAATCAAACGCTCGGAGATCTTATTCTCGGCCATCGCTCCCGTTATGCAGACCGTACTCTTCCTCTCGTGTAATTGTCCAATAAATTAACACTCCTAATAAATGTAATTAACCCTTCGTGCAGTGTCAGGCCCCGTCGCCCACCCTCCCCATCCATTTGCCGCGCAGGAGATGTGTTCTGCGTGCCATGCGTTCCAGGACACAATTTACACACCGCCAGTCGGCGACGTCTCGGCGAACGTCACGGAGCGGAACGTTTCAAGCAGCCAAATCGGCGGCAAGCCCATGGAAGGGGCAGGTAGCTGCAGCTCCAGAGCTAAAGCCTCTAGCCCAGGTAAGTGCTTTTATTTTGATGAAAGAATGCACATTTCGGAGGGCTTTAATATTTTTGGCGGGGGGGCTGCCGGTACCTGCCGCTTCTCCGTTTACACCGGCAGAAAGATAATCGCCGTCAGGGATATCGGAGAACCGCAGACCGGCGCCAAATCAATCGCTGCTTTCATCCGCGGAGCACGAGATTTAAACAAAGTAATAAAAAATACTTAACTTTCTTTTTTATGCCTTAATCTTAAACACCGGTGGCTCTATGGGGGGGTTCAGCACTCTGGACAGCTCCATCCAAACCTAAAAGGCTTACGGCTGCAGAATACGTAGTGCTGGGGGGGGGCCGCCGTAAATAATTCTGTGTATATTATACACCGGACACTTTATTAGTACACCTGTTCTATTGCATATTTACACAAACAGCTAATCAGCCAATCACATCGCAGCAACTCAATGCATTTAGATGCGGTCAAGACAACTTGCTTAAGTTCAAACCGAGCATCAGAATGAGGGAAAAAGGGGATTTCAGCGACTTTGAACGCGGCATGTTGGTTGCTGGTGCCAGACGGGCCGGTCTGACTATTTCAGAAACTGCTGATTTGCTGGGATTTTCACCCAAACCGTCTCTAGGATTTACAGAGAACGATCCAAAAAAATATCCCGTGAGCGGCGGCTGTGTGACGGAAATGCCTTGTCGGGGCCGGAGGTCAGAGGAGAGAACGGGCAGACTGGTCCGAGATGACAGAACGACGACAGTAACTGAAATAACCCCCTCGTTACACCCAAGGTGTGCAGAATAACGTCTTGGCCGGTGAATTCTGCTTTTAACGCCATTACTCTCACTAAAAATTATGAAGGTCCAACCACAGTGAGCTTCTGCAGCAGGAAGAGCTTGGTGGGCCCTGCATAATGTATACTTAAATCGGAGAGAGTTTTCTTGGGTCTTCTCTACATTATACGGGGCCAGCTCTGCTCTTCTTGGACAAACCGCACTGGAGACGCATTAAACTCGCTAGGATACCAGAAGGTGTTAGAGATGTTTGCTGGAGGACTGCTTGGCTGCCGGCCAGGTCACACCAATTATTTACCCTGCCCTGATCCCCCCCCCCCCGGACCATCTCTACCGGGGATCGGCGCACATGAAGGGGGCGCAAAAGATACCCAAAGGGCAGACGCCTTCATAAAATCCATGTTCTGCCTCTCCATCCGTATCATGAAACATCCTACCGAAGCCCTGTGCTGAGAGTTTATTAATTGTACCGTGACCTAAATACTCAATCTGGAATGGCGGCTGAGAAGAGGATATCACATTCTGTACGCGCCGCGTGATAACTTTAAAGGGACGCGGCGGACATCGTAGGCACTGTAATGTGTGACAGCTGCGGGGTCCCCCCTTACAAACGCATAGGGGGGAATTCTGCAAGACGCCCTCATATGCACCCCATCCAGGGATCATCTGAACAGATCTCTTTGCATGCGATATACGATATATTCACCTCCACGACTAGCGATTGCTGCGAACAAGACTGTCCCTTTCAGACATTACATTTTATATATATATGCAGCGGTATAGCAGTATATTATATATATATATATACGCACCGGTACATTACTGTATATATTATATATATATATATATTGTGACAGTGTGAACCCCAGGGAGATGTTTAGCATGGCATCTGGGTACAGCTGCTATGCAGTTCATACATATGGGTCCCTGGGGTGGAGCAATTGGAGAGCAGGGTGGGCCAATGCTCCATTTCCCCATTTTGTGGAAAATCCATGCCGGGTTTTCCAGGAGGCAAGAAATCTGCAGGATCCGCTCCGGGATTTCTATGGAGGCCGGCATCAGGCACAGGTGCTGGGCATTAAAAACCCCTGGAGCCTGATACTCAGAGAGACTGTTGGGGGAAGAGGAAGTTCCCTGAGCTCCCAGGGCAAGGAGAGGCCCTGAAGAAGACCATCCCTGAGCCAAGTGAGGCATCACCTGCCTGGACGTTTTGTGTGCTGTCTGGGGGAGGTTTTCCAGAGCCTGGCGTAGCTGGATCTGGCTGGGAGGTCTAGTTAGTGGGTGATTAGGCCGGTCAGTCTGGGCCAGCGTAGTTTAGTTAGAGAGGGCTCCAATTGGGAGCTAGGTTTTGTTTTATGATTTGGTTTTGGGGTTTAGGCTGTTAAAATAAAGCGCTGTTTCGTTAAACACTGGTGTTCCTGACTCTGATTGCCCTAGAGGACTGTGCTTAAGACCCTTAAAAGTGACATGTATGGCCCTCATGCTATAGGGTTTGTCACAATATATATATATATATATACACACAC
>VKOC01035381.1:0-13231 GCA_009364415.1 Spea multiplicata | reverse complement strand
CCATATGGGTATATCCGCTAAAGTCAGCTTCCGCTACTCCAACCACTGAACCTCTCACTTATTATGGGCCACTCTATCACCTTCCGCTCAAAAAATACCAGCCGAGACTAGATGTTTAAGGGTAAAATCATAAACGGTGTTTAATGGGAAACACACTGGTATGTAAAACAGTACAAGGGGGTAATTTACATACAATAGTAACAACAAAATCCACCTGTTTTTTTATATCATATATTTGTCTTATTTTACATTGAGTCAGGGTGAGAAAATTGGGGTATTTTGAATTGACACAAATCCATAATTTTTTGCCCTGCAAATTAAACAAAACATAAAAAAACCTATGTATATGGGGTAGGAGATGCAACTGAATACATTTCTCTGCAATAACACATAACCTGTGTGAAAAATCCTAAGCAACAGAAGTGGTGATGAAAAAGCACAGGAAATTATTGTTATGGTTGACTTTGGCAGTGATCGGTGGCCAAACAGCTACATGACAAATGTCTAGAAGCTTTTAGCAACATACCTTGGGTTGTCGGCTTTACGTAAACATATACTTTTGTGGGTATATTTTTTGGTTTTGTTGTACAAATTTAGTTTGTTACCAAAATGTGAAAATTCAGCAGTTCTGAAAACTTTTTTTTTTATATTTTCTCTGGTTTTTACTAAATTACCCCTACCAAATGTTCGGCTAATCTTATAACTGTGGTATTAAAAGACAACTCTCTCTCTCCTTGAAAAAACAATATATAGTTTACATGGGTACAATATTCACAGTAATATGGATTAATGGTTAAACTGACATATGGCAAAAACAGCAAAAAATACAAAACAGCTCCGGTATTTGAAATACGAGAAAACCCTGGTATAGAAGGGGTAAAGCATTGCAAATACAGTATTTCATTGATTTCCCTGTTTCATTTGGCAGCACGTGTTAGTGTTGAAATAGGCAGACACCTTCTAGAAGTTTTACAGCTTTGTTCACATACTGGAGGTCACTTATGGATTAGAAGTTAACAATGTGCATCTGTAAGAGTCCCAGCTATTGTTAAAATACCAAGTCTTCACAAAAGGGAAAGGATGTTATAAGAAGCTGGCAGTACCCGTGGTTGATGTCAAAAGCGCTAATCATTGTATTCAAGGTACATGGGGTGATGGAGGATGGCCAATGTTTTTTGGTCTCTTAAATGTACAAATGGATCATTTTATTGGTACCACCCAGTAATGCCCTATCTGGCTCCTGGATATCGTTGAAAGTACTATGTAACAATAAAAGAAACTATATTAAAGGTATATAGTGCATTATTATAAAAGTAGGATCTCATTGTATTTTTCATTTTATTGCTATAGCTCCAGCCAACCAAGCAAAGGCTTTAGAGATGTGGTTACAATAGACAATACAGAAGATAATAGTGAATAGAGAAAAGTACATAAAGGATTAAAGTGCTATGCCTGGGTTTGCAATCTGAATGATTTGATTGGACCTCCTAAATTGCAGATACTATGCATTCTATGTGAAATGCATTTGACTACTTTATCTTCTTCTACTTATATCCATACACTAAAATCTGATCAACTAATATGTATAGTATACCACAGTGTCAATTTAATTGTTTACCTTCACCAGATTTTGTAAAAATCTCTACTGTAGAACGAAACACCCCATTTTTTATGTTTGGGGAGAAAGTGCTGAAATGGTATAACCAGCAAGAATATCCCATTGCTTTCAATGTTGACTGCATCTTATTTAGAAGTTTGCACCAAAATTGCCTTAAAAAATCCTCTCTTTTCAAGGAAATCACTTGAATACGGAGGAAAACTAGTATCAACACTGAAACAACTCCACTGTATTACTCAGTGACATATCCAGGCCTAGGCCTTGGGCGGCAGGTCTAGGGGGCATCAGTAGCCCTGCTACAAATCGGGGGGGGGTTGCCTTCAAGCCCCCTGAGATCCTGCTGAACAATGGGCCGGCCACAGAGGAGATCTTTCATCTCCCCAACCAGCTTACGTATATGTTCAGCGCAGCTTCCAAAGACTGTATTAAAAGGAGCTGTTTGTCTTTTAAACACAGAGTGTCGGGATTTGATGTCATATCCTGGTGCGCAGTGTCTTAAAGGTGCACAGTTCCTTTTTATGGATTCGGGATGCAGAGGGGGCAGCTATAGGATACCACTAGTAGCGTTGTGTAACTTACAATTGGGCAGTAATATAAAAAATAATATATAAAGAAGGCACCCTTCACAATTAAATACCACTTTGAAAGAGCATGAATACTTATGTACAGCTAGATTCCAGAGCAACCAAAATTAACAATAAGATATGTTAAACAAATATAATAACAGCAGGAGAGGAAAGAAAGAGAGCTTCGGCAGGTAAGTAAAACAGGTAATTAAAACTTTAGTGACAGTGCCTTCATACAGATACTGTGCCTTCATACAGATACTGTGCCTTACAATAAGTATCCACCTGCTCTAAAATAAAATAGTGAAATTAAAGACTCTGGCATTGGTCCACTAAATAGTGAGGTGTCAGTGAATTGCAGAGAGATGAATCACTTTATCTTATCACATTAATTATGAACTATAAGAGCCATCGAATTATTCATCTTGCTGGAAGAGCAATAGTAGGGTCTGTTCACTTGTATGAAGAAGTAGGGATATCGCTCCTGGCAAAACAACCACCCTACCAACCCAACAACCACTCACCCAAATAATACAAAGAAAGTTGTATATGGATGAAAACAGATCACAGCTTTTATTACAAAAACACAAACCATACTGTTTAAGCCTATTTTCAAGAGAAAACACACTTATAAACAAATATTAACCATAAATACTTTACACAGAAAAAAACATCCAGAAACGAACACATTACATTAATTTGTAAAGCCCCAGCAGATTCCGCAGCGCTGTTACAGTCAGTAGAACAATACATACAATAACACATACAATAACAAACTAGAGCAAAGGAGAGGAGGGCCCTGCTCTTGCGAGCTTACAATCTCGTCGGTGGTTGAGGGGGAAGTGAGACAATAGGAGAGGACTGCTTGAATGAGGAAGTGTTAATCTGGTTCCAATGATGTGTTGAAGCTGTTGATTGTTCAGATGGCTTGATTATGATGGTTGGGAGGACTGGAAAGGAATGTTGTACGCTTCCCTGAACAGGTGGGTTTTCAGAGAGGTTTTGAAAGGTGCGTATGAGGCAGAAAGTCTGAAAGGAACGAGGAAGGGAATTCCACAGGAGGTGCTGCGGCGCAGGTGAAGTCCTGCTTTCTGCAGGGGTACTTGGTATGTAGTTTCTCTCTGGATTAACTCCAGTGTAACTCTTAACTGCCCACTTATGAAGACTCTACTCAGGGTAAGGCCACAGCAGCTGAATTTCCAAGCAAGCTTGTTCCCAAGTGAGGCCTAGGAATTTATAGGACTGCCTCACAAGTGGTCAGATAAGGTGATTGCATACAGGAGGCAGATGTTTCACACATTGGCTAACAAATGCAATTAAGCTAGAGGGCACCAAATTTAACCCTTAGAGAGCAGCAGGGTATGGAGACATGCAGGATAAAGACGTACTGGGTGGAAAACAGGGGTAAGAGCATGAAATAAAAAGTAAGGGGTTTAGGTGAAAGGTGTGAGTCATACCTGTAAGAGAAAGAGATATGGCAGACATTAGTGATTGGCAGAGGAGTAGTTGGATGAAGGGATTGATGTCTGGATAGTCCAGTGTGGTAAGGCCACAGCAGCTACATTCCCAAGCAAGCAAGGCATAATAATAATAAATGAACTCCATCCTTGCTGGCCTAGCTTCCATACTTGCAACCACTGAGGTAATCACCTCCCCTTAGTCCAATACAACAAACAGCTCCCTGTGCTGCCATCTAAAGCTCGGTGGGCACAACCAAGGTCATTGACCTTACCAGGGGCGTAACTAGAAACTTCAGGGCCCCGGTGCGAGAATCTGTTAAGGGCCTCCCCACCCCCAACCCATCTATCCCTTTCTCATGATCTCCCCTCTTCCTCCCTAACCCCCTTCTCAGGGGGCTAAACAAACCTTGATCTCAAGATATACATGGAAAAATCAATAACCAAAAATATCTTGCATCCAAACTTTCACAGTCATTTTTATATATTTAATTCCCTATAGTTTAGTGAAACTAATTTTTGCATTCCATTTTAATAGACTATTTTTATTGTGGTGCAATACGCTTTTCTTGTGTAAGCACATTATTTATTTAACACATATTTTCACTTATATCATCATGATCTTGCTATATTGATTTATACAGAAGAACTAATTTGCTCACTTAATAGGAAAGGTTTTCATTAAGGGCTATTGATTGAAGGTAAAAAATAGAGCTACGCAGGCTGGCTTGCAACCTTTGTGGTAAACCGATGGTTGGCGAGGGATTTAAACTGGTTTCAAGAATAGATGTATTATGTAATCATTAACATCTAAAATAATATTGGGAAAACCTTTATATTCATGTAACTTGTAAGTGGTTTTGTTTTCTGTGCATTATTATTTCGTCCTGGGAAGCACAATATATAACACTCCAATAAAAAGCTAAATCATGCTATACTGATATTTTGTTTAAAATATTTTATTCACAAACAATACTCATTATTAATCATTTCATGGAGTACATTAACATACTAACTAACCATTAGGAGTCTATAACCCACAAAGGCTGATCTGCTCCAGTAAGAAGGTCTGAATCAGGCATGCATATTGCATATTTAAAGTGGTAGGTTTGTAAGCCTTTCCTCGCTTATTTTAACTATTCATTATACAGGGCTTGCACACTTCTTCTTGCAGGGAAAGATCCAAGGAAGCCAAAATGTACAACTCTCTTACAAACTCTTTATAATTAGATGAGACCTTGCAATTGAGCTAGCTTTATAAAAGGTTTTAGATCATAGTTAAAATTGAATAGAAAAATATGCATATTTATTTATTAAGATTACTTTGTTAAATTACTTTTTTGTCCACTAAATTCAACCTTTTCAAGAGATCGCTAATTACATCTATAAAAGGGAAAAAATCCCTTTAAGCTCATGCTGTTTTCTCTCTTAAGGGACATTAAGACATTATTCTAGGTGCAGTCAGAATTAAACATATATCAACATCTTTTAAGTAGTTATACATCCCCCGGAATATCCTTGCTTACCAAAAAGCAATCCAGTTTATTCTTAAAAGCATTTACAATCCTTGGAGTCACTACAACTATAAGTCTATGAGAGATTTATGGCCCTTACTGTGAGGGATGTCTATTTAAAAGGAAGTATGTGTCCTCCCATCTTAATAATTGGCTACTTGTTATGTGCGTTATCCGTGGTATAATTATTTCCCCTGAAAGGGCATTGTACAGCTGTTGAATGCATTTCTAGATTGTGATGAGGTCGCCCCTTAGACACCTCTTTTCTAGAGTGACTAAATCTAATCTAGCTAAACATTAAAGCCTCCATTCCTTGAATTATTTTTTTTAGCTTTTCCATATATAAATAACTTTTTTCTTACCCAGTCCCCCAAACTGAACCACATCCAGCCTAACTATTACTCTGTACAGAAGCATAATCCCATTTTAATAAAGTGCTGTCTTAAGACCTTCCAGTTACTAATTCATACACTTCCAATTCCTTCTCTCCCACTCTCTCTCTCACTCTCACTCTCTCTCTCATACACATATGTCCTACCTGTCAATCATGTGGCTCCTGTTGTGCTTCCTCATGGGCAAAGCTGATGTTTTGCACTGTGCACATACACCAAGCCCCGAATTTATAGCCCTACAAGTGTTGATGTCATCTGCAAAAGTAAAAATCTACCATTTAATAGACCTACCCTCCTTAAGTTAATAACTAGACATCGAAACGTTTAAACCCAAGCTCTCAAATAACCCTCAGATGAATGCCATGATGGCTTTATAAATCCTACATTTAAATTTGTTGCTCTTGGACTTTTCTTGACTTAGCCAAGTAAGTACTTAAAATGAAGTTTCTTTTGGACCTATCTCCATAGGTATTTACTACTTGGTATAACTACCTGACAAAGTTGGATTGATACATTTCTGAAATATGGACTTCTGCCAACACACTTTAAATTGATACATTTGTGTCGAGAAGTTCAACTCATAATCTTCTTGTGTTTTTCCTAAAAATTGTATTAAAGCTCTTTTTGTTAATCATATCCAAGGAACAAATTACAGGTACAAAGACAATATGAAAAAAAAGGTTAAATCCAGACTTCCCTTATACTACATTAGGCCCACTAATCAGTATAATTATACTTGTATTTGCAATGTGCTTATTATTGTGTAATTATTAGCTTAGCAAACACATTTACTTAATTAATTAAAGAGGATCTTTGCTTGCTATGACCTCATCAGATCCACAGTGCCTTGGACATGAAGTCAGGACAAACTATGCTATGATTTTGAGATATGCTATCTATATGTGTACAATACATTGAGCAGTTAGCTTTTGTATTGGAGGGTTTGCGCATTAGTAGTGGAATTGCTTACTGTGTACTCTGCTTTTCCAGAAAAAGGCTTGAATTTAGTTGGTTTATTGACTCAACCCCAATATTTGAATTATCAAGGTGTTAAACTTATCAGAGCAGGTGGTAGGTTATAAATAGTATTACATTATTTGTTTTCTTCAAAACTCCATATGCTGCTGTAAACTACTATGCCACAATGTTCAAAGGAAAACATTTATTTTTCCATAGACATTTCCATGCTGACACCCATCAACCTGTTCTTGTTTAATATTTGACTTGTGATTTGTTCTCAGGTGTCTACCACATGTGGAGCTATGTTGCCTCTCACACAGCCATTCATTGTGATACCTGAATAAAAGTGTCAGGACGCGCTGATTGAATACCTGAAATGTGTCAACCTAACAAACATATTACTTCACAGCTATAGTGGCATATATACTTCCATCTTACTTTCAAATCACTGCAAACATATGTGTACTAAATGCACATGTTCCCCATGATAACACTATATAGAAACAGAGAATTTAAAGCAAATATGAACAATCTTATATGCCAATTTCTTACTGCTGTAAAAACTCAAACCGTAGTCCTTATTATTGTCTTAGATTCAGGATCGCCATGTGCCTGTCCCATGCATGTTCAGCTTGTCTCACTGTATCAAACTCCACTACTTCTGCCGGGAGGCTGTTCCACTCATCTACCAGCTTCTCAGTAAAGTACATCCTTACATTAGATCTAAAATATCAGGATTAGCTGCTGTGATTCACCTAGACAAAAGCAGACCATGCCACTACCCATTGTAAATATGTCATATGTTTAGATTTTTAGACAGAAATGTATTATGATGCTTTATGCACATGATAGGAATAATAAATTGCTTAGCTTTCTAAGAGATCTTTTCATTACAATGTGAAAGCAAGGGATCACTTGTAGGACAGTTTTATTATTTGTCTTTAATTCTTAATGTTGACCACCAGGGGTCAATCTTGAGAGTGTAACTGAGTGCTATACAAATCAGTAAATGAATCTTAAAAATTCCAAGTAATTACTCAGTTATATAGTTTTGCTGCTATATTACAGCATGGAAATATGCCACTAGAAGGAATAATAGTACATTATGCATAAGGGATAAGGCTGGAGTGGAAGGAAAACACAAGAATAAATAATGTAAGATACTGTTTTGTAGTGTAACATTTGGAACAAAAGGAAGAAACATTGAGATAATAATGCAATAAATATTTTGAGATTTTCCAATTATGACCAATAGTCCAGCGCAGCCCAGGTTCCCGTAACAGATACTAGAAACATATTTCATTACTATATACTGGATGCAAGCAGGATTGTCACTGGTAATAACCTAAGGAAGCCATTTCTGTAAAATGACAGTACTTACCCTGGTTTCAATAGGAAAGCTGCCACACTACTGTTAATGATGTTTCTTCAAGTACCAGAGCAGCTCAAGAGTTCATGGGGTCCTATGTAATAAAATAAAATAAAGGGAACATTAATAATACCAGAAATCTACTTAACTATGATTATGTTTACATTTATATTAAAAAATCAATTGATAAATCAATTATATAATACAACACAATCTTCTGTTTTCTCCCCTGTAGCCCTATAGATGGAAGTTGTTTATATGACAGGGATATATATACTCAGTAATAGCAGCTTGAAGCTTACTTTTATCCCAGGTACTCACAGTCTGCAATGATTTTCCAAAATCTCTTAACTAGAATCCACAAATTTAAAATCACTGGATTTGAAAGAATATACGTTTTACATAAACTCTTTCGATAGCAACCTAGTTTGGTCTAATGGACAAGGCACAACTTTTTTCCTTAGGAATCATCTTCGAATATCGACAACCAATGAAATAGCATACAGGGAAAAGAAAAAAATGTCGGTGCGCTAAGCTAGTCACAGGCTCAAATAATACAAATGTATAATACGAGGCCTACCAAACAGGTGTAAGCATGCTGCAAGAACAGTGTATTGGCTGTTCAATGTATACAAAAAAACAAAAAAACAAAAACTGTTCTTGCAGCATGCTTACACCTGTTTGGTAGGCCTCGTATTATACATTTGTATCATTTGAGCCTGTGACTAGCTTAGCGCACCGACATTTTTTTCTTTTCCCTGTTTGCACATATTTGAGGTTGTTGGCTCCTCATCAGTCTGGTTGCAGCTTGCTGTCCAGGGGTTAATAGGGAGGAGGTTTAATTGCACCTCCCCCAACACATTAATAAGGTTTTGGTAGCAGTATAAACTGCTTTGTGTGCCCACTATGTAGGAGGTGAGAGTAGGTTCTCACCCTATTGAGAGTGTGCCTTGACGTGGCGGGTGAGCTTAATTATGCTTTGGCCAATTCATATAACCAAAACTCTCATTTATATTATGTTTATATATTTGTTGCCAACTTTATTAGGGTAAGAAGCGCAGACAGTTTTTGTTTTTTTGTAATGAAATAGCATACCTGACCATTTGTGCAAATTTATTTTCAGCTGCTAGGATTGTGAAGTATTTTTGAGACAAATAGCACTTAATAGGGCAATGCGTGAATATATATTTTTTTATTTGTATAAATAATTGTGAATAATGAGATAATATGTATTATAAATATAGCAAGTATTTTTTCCCCATAAATTTCAATGGTTAATGTACAAGAAATGGCTGGGGTTGATTTGTGTAGAGATGCAGTTCTTAGCTATGGTCCTCACAGCCATCAACAGCTTTTACTTCCAGTACAGGTCCCTTTGAACCAAATTTGGGGATAGAGAAGCAAGACAACTGTGCTTGCAGACAAACAAAAACCCTTAATAAACGTTTGAGGTTAAAATAATATATATATATATATATATAATTTGCATATGAATCAGATCCACAATATTTACTTAAATCAATTAGATATAAAGGCAAGGCGTAAAGCACGTCGTTCAGATAATAGTGTAAGAGATAAAAAAAACTATGAGCTCTTCTCTTCTAAACATAGAGAGAAATATAATTAAATCCACCTCTTATGTACATAGTTTTTGTTTCTAGAATATGTTCTTGGCTCTTTGATATGAATCTGACTCAGTTGGAAACCACAGTGGTTCCTTGGATATGTGATTTATATTCAATAATCTTTTTTTTTCTCCTTTGATTGCTAAATGTTCTGCTTTCTACATCATAGCAGGACCATATGTTAATTGTATTGAGAATGGTCAGCACCCGAGACATAATAAACTATGTAAAGTCTATGAAAAATATACCATGGATGTCTGCCATATTTCTTGAGAAATCGTTAGTTAGTTAGAAAGGTAATTGATGCAAAGGAGGGAGAAATGGAAACTCCAGACTTTATTGCATTTTTCTTCAATGAAGGTATTCAGACATGTTTTCTTTATTGTTATACACTATCATGGGATTATTGGAAAAGCAATTTTTAACATAAATCTCTGGAATATATAAAAGTGCTAAAAGTCTTTTCTTAGAGCTTAGTATACTCTGGAGCAAACATAAAAATGAGTACCTATGTGTTAATTGCATTTTACCTTAAAACTGTGGGGTGACATGTTTAACTATATTCCATTCTGGCTTCAAAAAAAGCAACTTCTCTCATAAAATGGCTGACTGCACAGGAAACTCCCCTGTGAATGGTTATTATTTCGTAAAATGGAGAAGGAACCAAGTTTCTGACTGGAACACATCTAGTTAGATTAACAGTAGTTGGATGATTTTCAAGTGGAGAGCAAAAGTATTCCTGAACAATAAAAATATTCTAAACTTCATCGGTTAACCTTTAATGGGCAGTTTTATAATAATAATTTGGGTGCCGACGCACTTTTCATCAAGTAGATATCAAGATCAACAGTCTGTTATGGCATTGTTAATAAGACATTTCCTATTATGCAATTTATTGCCATTTAGGACCAAAGACCAAAGACATTACAGTACCAGCAATTCATCCTATAAACAAATGACATGATCTCAAGTCTACACAATATAATGTCAACTACTGGCTTTCATGTAGTTCAACATCTAGTTATGGTAATTAAAAACAAAACAGTAAATAATAGTTACATAGTTACATAGTTATATAGGCTGAGAAAAGACATGCGGCCATCAAGTTCAGCCTTTCCTATATCTGTTAATTTGTTGCTGTTGATCCAAAGAACGGCAACCCCCCCCCAGTTTGGCGCTTTCCAATTGCACTAACAAGGAAATAAATTCTTCTTTGACCCAAAAGGCGTCAGATTTCTCCTTGGATCAATAAAGCTGTTTCCCCATAATTAAAGAATTATATCCTCAAATATTATGTTTTTCCAAGTATCCATCCAGTTGCAGTTTATAAACGTCGTACAGACTCTGATAAAACTACCTCTGCAGGCAGAGAATTCCACATCTTAACATAAAAAACCCTTTCCTCTGCCTTAGACTAAATCTCCTTTCTTCCAGTCGTGACCACATGTCCTATGCATAGTCCTGTTTATGAACAGATTTCCACACAATGGTTTGTATTGGCCCGAATATATTTCTACAATGCTATCATATCCCCTCTCAGGCGCCCTTTTTCTAAACTAAACTGATTTAGGGGTGCCACACTGTCATACAGGGATGGTCTGGGCTCGGTAGGTCCAAAATTGTTCACAAGGAGCTGGTCTAACCTGGACTGGGCTGGTCCTGTCAGACCAACCCTTTGAGAACAATTTTGGACCAGACCAGAGAGGAAGGAGTGTAGAGGGACTACTCACAGCTGGAGGGAAAGCTGCGGTTGAGGTAAGGGGTGTGTGAGGGAAGGAGAGAGAGAGGGAAAGAGAGGGAGTATGTATCCATGACTATATGTACATTAGAGTGAGAGTGCATAAATGTGTGTGAGCATGTATGTAGTTATGTGTAAGGCACGTACCTCACAGTCACAGCCCTGTCCCTGTATGTCACTCAGGAAGGGGTTACATGGGCATGTACCAGTATACTGCTTCTCCAACATGAACATTCAGTCACCACCTCTGCCATCTAATTATTAATTTCCATAGTCATCAAGGGGTAGCAGAGTTCCAAGGATGAGAGGTGCAGGCCTACAGCCAACCATGCTGGTTGTACCATGACAATATCCAGCAGGGAGTCCAGAAGGGGGTGAGACCACTCCCAGCCGCCCTATATAACCTCCCAGTTCCCTGCAAACGGTGCTCAGTTATTTAGATACTCTTAGTGATCCTTTTCTTTGTGCTCCTGTTTCATATTTCCTGTGTTCCTGGACCTCAGATTGCCTCTAAATGCCTTCTAATTAACTTTTTGCCTGATGTCTGCCATTCTGACCATGGTGTATTTTTTTGGGCTATCAGTTTGTCATTCTGACCCTGGAGTGTAAATTTGTATTAACCCTTTGCCTGATGCCTGCCAGTTTGAGTCATTTCTAAGCTCAGTCATATGCATTCTTGTCTGTAGCTTGTCTCTGTTCCTTGTACTACTCTGGCTGGTTCCTTACAGTATACATGTGTGCCCGCATGAATGTGTATGTACAAGTGTGCGTGAGAATGAATGTATATGTATATGTGTGTGTGAACATTAATGTGTAAATGTGTGATTATATATATATGTATGTGTGCGAGCATGGTTGGGTCTCTAGATTGTAAGCTTGCGAGCAGGGCTCTCTCCGCCGAATGTATCGGTTTGTCTTAGTCAATTCTCGTCTTGTCATATCCCTTGAATATATGTATTGTATTAAGTGCTGCGTAAACTGTTGGCGCTGCATAAATAAAAGATAATAATAATAATAATAATGTGTTTGAACATGGATGTGTAGGTATGTGTAACTATGAATGTGTAAGTGTGTATGAGAGGGAGTACCGTATGTGTTAAAATTAATGTGTAGGGTATAAGTGTGTGTAAAATGTGAACCAGCTCATACGTGTGTTACAGGAGGCAGGGGCCAATGGGTGGGGTGTCAAATACTGGATCCTCCCCGTGTGCCAAATACCATAGGTACATCCTTGAGCACAGGAGAAAGGGGAAAAAAAATCACTTTTTGAAATGATTCATTGTCTTACAGCCTCAGGACCACTCACTGTTATTTACCATAAATATAATTGCAAACCCTTGTTTAATTGCAGAGGAATAAGATACTCTTGAGAAAATGTATCCTTTGGTTTAGTCTGTAAATGATTTTCTCATGGCAGAAGGCTACATAAACTATGGATCCGTGAATTTATGTCTAATCTAAAGCACATGCTTTTGGTTTTGATCTTAAATACTGATACCTTTTTCATATTCCTGTATTTGCTAGGACTCATACCCCATGCTATCACTAAGGTAAGCAAACAAATCCCACACAGATCCCACACCAAATATGTTACACCGCAAGGTACCTTTTATTATTATTATTTTACAAGTGTGAATATTTCCCCTGAAATAAAGAAGCTGTGTTATGTATAAAGTCTGAATGTATGTCAGATTATCAAGTCATTTCCTTTTCTTTAAAGGATCACAGTGAAGAAACAGCTAATTAGGAATAGTCTGGATACATCCAAAACTAGGTCATGTGTTGTGAAAAAAGTTTTGATGTTAATTATTTCCTACGACTTTGCTCTCATAAAAGTAAAACCATTAGTAAATTATTATTATTTTATTTTTTGTGGGGTACCTTATTTCAATACACGCAAGGCAATATGTAGCATTAAAGGGGCCCCAAATCACCTGTGGACCCCTAAAAGTTTCCCAAGCACTCCAAGATCTGGGTTTCTGATTCTTCCCT
>VKOC01035380.1:0-14905 GCA_009364415.1 Spea multiplicata | reverse complement strand
TCAGCAGTGGTGGGTATATTATATCAGCAGTGGTGGGTATATCGCAGTGGTGGGTATATCGCAGTGGCGGGTATATCAGCAGTGGTGGGTATATCATCAGTGGTTGATTCAGGCAGCTGAACAAAACTCCTTCAAGCCAAATAGCAGGGGGTGAGGAACGGAACAAATGCATATGGGGGGATTATGCCGTATCTCTCAGATGGGTAGAGTGTCCCTTTAAGAGAAGATAGAATCATGGTGTTCCGGACGCAATGATGTCTACTATAAATTATACATACGTTCACAATGGTCTACAGCCCTAAAAGTCACAAAAACAGAAATAAATAAGCACCAGCAAATAAAATGATTCTTCTTTTAAAGGCCATAAACAGCTATGAATAGGTCACATCGTCACATAAAAGATTGGCAGAATAGCCTGTCCTTGCAAACATTTTTTAGAATGTCATGTGACAGGTAGTTCTTAGATGCCCACTGCTGATAGACAAAATTCTTATTAATGAAATCTTGAAACTAGGTTACAAACTACATCTAGACGATCCTGATTGACACTCAAGTGTTGCTGAAGCTGTAAAAGAACCAAACATTCGATGAAACCCATGGTATCCATTTTACCATCTAAGCGTTTAGATGTATTGGCATAAGTTGGCATAGGAAAGCTTCATTGTTCATATGGTGCCAGCTGTTTCAATGCCTGGCTAATAGCTGCCCTTTCTTTGAAAGCCATGCTGGGTTAGTCTGTCAATATTAATCTATAGAGGAACTTTGTAAGAAAAGATTACAAACCTCCTTGTTGGCCACCAGCACTGAATATGTCACCGGCTCCCTTATTATAAATATTTGTGGTATAAACTGTGGGGTTAAATCCAGTTTTGAGATCTGGATTGGATTTAGGAACAGGAAAGCCTACAAGGAGCTGTCCGGGATTCACTATAGATGACCATACAGCCGGAGAACCCCGCTAAGCAGAGTGGAACTGAGTAAGAGAAATGGCTATCGAGCTGTTAAAGAGTCTGTTTTAGAACAATGTGTATTTAGTTACACTCATCAATAAAACCTCATTTGCAGCGTATTGGTTTAACACTTTTAACGTCGAAGCTTTGACCGACCGGCGGTAATGCATATCCATTCCATATCATCCCGGCAATAGAAACTGTAAAATTATGACATTTTATTTATTGGTTAGAAGAAATATATTTCCTATTTAAGGATTACATCACAAGTCAATATAAAAAATAAAGTCACCAGAATTAGGAATCTGCACTCACTCCCCACAGGAACTCAGGTGCTTAGCTGTGCCAGGAAGGGCCAGCTCCCCAGTAAATCAAAAATAGAAAAAGGCTCCAGGCACGCAGGGGTTCCATTAGACACATTTATTGTAGGAAACAGACAACAACGTTTCGACCTCACAATGAGGTCTTTTTCAACTGATAAAGACTCATTGTGAGGTCGAAACGTTGTTGTCTGTTTCCTACATAAATCTGTCTGATGGAACCCCTGCGTGCCTGGAGCCTTTTTCTATTTTTAATATAAAAAATAAAGTCCTTTCATTTTCATGACATCACAGAAGCCAAGGGGGAGGGGTTTGCCTGCTCCGGTATAGACTCCACCCATACTTGAATCGTCCTGCCCACTTTCAGCTACACTAGAAATACAAACCTTTTAAATGTAGTCCAATAAATAGGGAATTTTAGATTTGTTTACTTTTTTTTTTTACCAATTCATAAGTAAAACACAAACAGTATCTGTAGCGCTGTATAATGACGTTTTACATGTCTAGATAGAAAAGTCAAAATAATAAGCATTTTACCATAAAATTTAAACTAATAATATAACCAGCCTCAAATCTGGAAAAGGGTTATGGGAAATGTTCTTGTATACGTGGTTTACAACAACGACTGCATTTTTTATTTTCCCGACAATCTTAAAAAAAATAAAATAATGAAAATGATTTATAATATATATATATATATATATATTATGCTCTAATGCACAAGGCATTGCATCTCACAATGGTTTAGATACAGAGTAGCATTTTATTGCCTACAGCTGCTTCCAGATCTAATTCAGAACCATGGACAGGTACGATGAACTGTATCTCAGAAAATGGTGAATGGTTTGCAGGATACAACATGATCGGGAAAGATTAAGGGGTCTTAATATATATACGGCTTGGAGGTGAGACGAAAGAGGGGAAACATTCAAACACACAAAGGGATTTAACAAAGTACAAGTTATGTAGAGTTATTTTATTTGTTTAGTTTACTGAAAGGATAGTGGACATTTAGAACAGCCTCCCAGCAGAGGTGGTAGAGGCTAATCCACTAAAGGAATTTAAACAATATATATATATGATACATTGGATTCACCTGGGTACACAAGGCATAGCACCATCTATTGATCATGTAACCCAATGACTAGCTTATCACATTATGACAGAGCTTCAGACAATAAGAGTTAAAACACTCTGCGCTTTACAGATGCTTGCAATTCCTTCCATTTCTACATAGCTTTCACCAAATCCAAGCAACAGCACAAAGGTTAGGCAGTTTAACGGAACACGAACAAGTGCGCCGGATGATTTCCAAGGATCGGAACACATTCCGTGCATCACAGTTCATGAACAAAGACTCGCCTGCTAAAGGAAGTCATCGGTAGGATCGATGACTAAAAAAACAAAAAACATAACAAAATTATAACAAAATTATAATAAGTGGCAGATTGGTGATCATTTTAAGTGATTAAATATATAATTGTACTATGCAGAATAAAATAATGTATTTATCACAGAAATTCTATCTATTCCATCCTTAATTTTGCTCTCTGGAGGACTGGATGCAGACAGAAGCCACACTTATGAACATTTTAGCATTGAAACAGTGATGTCATTAGACCGTGTTATGATTTCATGTTACACGCCACCCACGTATTCTCAGTTTCGCAGTAAAATAAGCAAAGTTGACTCAGCTACATTGTCACAAGCTCCTCGACTAAACTAGGACAGTTGGGAGGTATGAAAAGTATATTTGAGGACATGAAGCTCCCACACAATTTGGGGTTCCTGATTATGTTTATGAATCCCTGGTGTGTATGCTGGGTACAAAAAGATCCATCCCTTTGATGGCACAGATCTCCTGCCATCTGCTATCTTGCCTATCTGGGTACATAAAGAATAAGGGCAGTAAGATAGGATTATTATTATTATTATTTATTCATTTATTTAGTGTTATGAGTGTTATTGAGTGTCATTCTTTGGCACGCCTTTCCAGAGCTGTAATAACTTTAGGTTGATATAGCTCTCCACCTCCGTGGTTCGACAAGTCTTGCCATTCATTGGCTACTGTAAACAGCCAATCAGTGGCAAGAATCAATCCCGTTGAAATCAGTGGCAGCTCTTTCCACGTGTGCGCTCAGGGGTCCGACTAGACCCCATCCTGCACTTTGGCCAAACTCTCGCATTGAAAATAGCTGGTGGAAGTGACAAATGTATATGGGGGGCTTCTGCAGAATCCCCCCATGAATTTGCAAAACAGATGCAACGAAACAGGCATCATCGGAAGCTGGAGCTCCCCCTTAGTTAAAGATTCTGAAATGTTCCATGTATGACTATTAATACTTGAGTTTTAGATCTCCCTACATTTTTGGGCACTCTTGTATACATTTAACCGCGTAACTTTCAATCGAATCCTCTGATTATTGAATGTATCCACATTCTCACATTATATTCATTTTAAAAAGTCATCCTGCCAGCCTTGGTTTAAGTATTGTTGTTTTCCGAGCCGGGGCTTTAATGGAGAGGCTAACAATACATGTTTTGCCTCCTTGCCTGGCTGGATGGCTAATGCATATTTATGAGGTTCCCAGTAGCAGCTCTTAATGATGTGACCGAGCTCTAATACAGTCGGATGGAAGGAGTGATGCTTTGCCACGTGCTCATCCCGTCACAAGCACAAAAAACACACTGCGCCTACAGCAGGGGTGTCAAACTGCATTACAAAAAAGCCAAGATAGCATGTTTATTTTTAATGATATTCTGCTTTCGGAGCAGGAGAAGCAATCAAAAAACAACTGAGAAAATGATTGTGACAATTGCAGAAGCGCAGGGATATTCCTAAAACTTCTCTGGTTTCGGAGCTTTTTGGATGGCAGTTTTACTCCCCTGGCTTACAGGTTATAAATAAAATCACAGGCGACAAATAAAAAATACACAGACACTCAATTGAAGGCTATGATTTAAAGGGGAACCATCCCAGCATTTTAAACGCCTGTAGCTGGCGCTTTGTCGTCCCACGCTCTGGGCTACGATGGCGTCAAAAAAGAGAACTTTTGAAAATGCATTTTTTTTCCTATATAGACATAATCCATGCATTCAGCTCATAGGAATCACTGCAAACATGCACATTAGACACGTCAACATACACATTTACAATCACATGTGCTTTCTCCATATACGTCAATCAAAATAGTGTTCAAATTGGGCCAACAAATTCTTTGTGATAAGAAAATATATTTTGTTGCTCTTTTTTTCTTGTGAAAGATGTTTTTTGATCATCTCTCTTATTTCAGATCACCAGTTGTATTTAACATTTTAAAAGAACAAGTTCAGTCCTAAGTGCAAGCTAGACAACCGGTTGCTTAGGATTAATGGGATCATCGGAGGTGTACAGACATGGAAGAGATAATGGCTACAAACGCACCAGCTTCAGTAACCCCTGTTAATCATTACATATAATCACAATTGTTCTCCTGGAGAAGGCCGGAAAATTATCAATTAAGTCAGAACAAGATCTTAAGTGATACAGTAAGTACTAGAACAGTAGAGATGATGTGTTGGGGAACTGGTAGGTTTATCCAATCATTCCGTTGATTCTTTATAGAGAAATTCCATTCCATACAGATTTCTGGGTCTACTGTACCCGATATAATCTATCAGGCTATCCTGCAGTAGGGCTAATCAGCTCTTTCTATACTGTGTATACATTCCTGCCTTGCCTATACATGGAGTTTGGTTCCATGTATAGGCAAGGCAGGAGAGTATTTGGCTTTGCTGAGACCCGTGTACCAACCTTGGCATGCTTTAGCTGTGCATGAGTTCTGGATTTCCAGATCCTTGGCTATCCCAGACTATGAATCAACAAACGTCCAGGTGGCCTCATGAACCTTGGGTTATCTACCAAGGGTCCAATCCATTGTTTTGCCAATTAGTTTAGTCCAATAACAACAACTGCACCTCCAATGATTTTATTTGTAGACATAACAGCACATACATGTTTTAGCTGCCAAATGTCTGTGCTTTATCTATTTTGAGTTTATTTTTGGCGGTAGCACATGAGTATATAGTCAAGAACGTTATCCACACTTCTATTTGTAATAAAAACAGAGGCACCCGTCTCTATCTGATGACCTTCTAAACTATGGTAGACATCGCAAATCTCTTAGGGGAACCCATCCCGAGACCAGGCTGATTTTAATGTGTTTGAGCTAGAGGAGTTTTATACACCAAGGTATACTGTCACTATAGCCTTTCTCCTGAGTATGGTCTAACTTGCAATCCATCCCCCAGGTAGGGTATCTCCTGAGCTAAAACGGGTATTTGATGCGCAGCTACTAATTAACCTGAATTGGATGTTAATAAAAATAAATAACCAAACCAATAGATAAACAAACTGGGTCAAAGCGTTAATTTCGCAATCAGTGCCTGTAAATCTCACATCTCATTATAGTGCAAGGTAGGAACTTGACTTTTAATTAAGAGAAGCTGATGTATGAAAGCTGTGGAAGAACTCCATGCAAAATAATCTATACAGAATTAAAATCAATCGTCTCTTAAATAAATAATGCATTAGGGACTAGTTTGGTGAGTTTTCAGTCTTGAAAAAGAAAAGTGCGTGGTATTACCTGCTTTTTATTTCATTTTTTTTTCTCTAACAATTCCACCTACGTGTGGAAGAAGTTTGTGGTTGACATTGATTTGAGAAGACTGTAAACTGTAAATATATGGAAAAGATTATAAAACTACCAAGAACTTTCTAAACAAGCTAATTGTGACATTCTTCAAATAGTAACTCTTTAATAGTCCATCACAAGGAGTTCCTGTTAGTGATCTGCTAATGGTCTCAACCAAATGGTTCGACTAAAGGTCATTATAGAAACCATGACCTTTCAGGAGATAAAAATATTCTAAATAAAGTCGCCTGTATTTTAGCTGTGATTTACCAGCAAAAAAAGCACCAGCTAGGATGTTGAAAAAATTAATATTAAGGAATCACGTCTGGACTATGTGAATTTGCTTATTCACCCTTGGGTCTATTCACTAAAAAGTGAGAGTGGTTAACTTGGCTGACCATACTCAACTAATGTTGCATGCCTTTGCAAAACAGTTTGCATATTCTCCAACATGAGAGTTGTTGGCGAGTGTATGTGAGTGCACCTACATTTTTTAACATAATTACAAAACATAGTTAACAAAATAAAATAATTTAAAAATGGAAGTACCTAAAACATAATTATCTAAAGGTGACCACATATGGCTCCCTCACGATGTGTGTGATGTGGGTGCTAAAATCTAATTTGTGGGTTTTTTAAGCCCTAAATATACCCACCTCTCACCCCATCCTCTGTTAGGCAGTAGTATAAGGTGAGGGAAGCATGAACCTCATCCTATGCCTTCTGCTCACCCCACGTGTGCCCAGTGGAATAGGGGGGTGCTTAAAAATAACTAAAGTATCTTCAGATGCAGCTATGCTCCTACTCGCCTGTTAGGGTGATGGAGCTAAACTGTTGGAAAGCCCCTTTAGAGAAGCACTGACCCCATCCTGCCGGTTATTTCATGCCACCTATAGTTTATTTGATATGAAGCCCCCTATCTTCCTAGACATTACGGCACATTAAAAAAATGTTCATAGTCTTTAAAAACTTGATGGTGGGAGATGCAGAGAATGCTGGGAGCTTTTGGATATGTTATACGTTAATCATCTTGTATGTTTCTAACACTTGGAATGGAACTTTTTACTATACACCCCACTTCACACCAATATTTATTTCTCAAATATCGCAATGGCTTCTTGATACAACATCTGTCTTTACACACATTGTTCAGAATAAATACAATTATAGATGCACTTTATAATTAAATGCCTAGTTTAATTAATCCACTGACACAAGACCAATGTAAAAAATAATAATTTTAAGTATATTTTCATTGGAATAATGCTTACTAAATATAATAATGTTTAAGAACACAAAAAAGGCCCTTTCATGTAAGAAACCTTCGGACAACCACATGTTCCAAAGTTGGTTCATCTCCAAACCATTACATTGCAAGGTTAATCTATGAGAAAAATAATTCAATTTATCAGAATATGAAAAGGATGCAGGAAGTACATTATAAATTATACAAAAATCAATAGTAGCTTTGCTTCCACAGCGAAAGTAATACATTTCCCAGTATATTAAAATGATCAGTTTCCCAATTTTTTTGTAAATTAATTTTAGTTGTAGGTTCATTATTCTTCAGAGATTAGACCTTACAATACATTTTGTAGGGCATTATGATGTGCCAGACAGCCTCACCAAAAAAGCATATAAAGAGTACCTTATGAGTAATATCCATTATTTAAAAGTTTTTTTTTAATCTTAGGGAGAAGCTACAGCTACAGGGCTGCAGATTCCTCTGTGGTACTAGGATTCGTGCCACTGATTGGCTGTTTGAAGCAGCCAATTAGTGACAGGAAAGAGGCCCCATTCAAATGAATGGAAGCACTTTCCCCGGTAGCTCACCAAACCAGCACTGGAGATGACTGGCGGTAAGTGTTTGGCCAAGTATATCTCCTGGATGCGACCGGGGGCTCAATTGCAGTGAATTCTGTATCTTTAATGCTCTTGCTGTATTGTTTGTATATATATATATATAATATATGAATATAATGACATTTCCCCCAAAAGCTTATAGAGAATGATCTCCCTATGAAGAAGGAACATCTCTCCGTGTTATGATATCTCATCTGCACATCGGAAATGTGACATTGGGGTAAATTGGCAAGGTTACTCTTTCTACTGCTATATGGCTTCTATATATTTTAGCACCTGCCTGCCAACGTTGAAAACCTAAATTGCCATTGCAATCGTGGAAGTGCCTAATCAATTTATTGTGCTGCTTGTAACCACATTTGCCCAAAAGAACTTTATATTTCACTTCTTTTTTTCCAAATATTTTATATTTTTTGAGGTGTGAAGAACTTGTCACCTCTTAAAAAACTATTACTTTTTTTTCTTTAGGGTCTACAACGCACTGGTTGCCTTGAACCTACTTTACTATTTTTAAATATATTTATATCTTTTATTTTGTTATAACTTTTTTTTTTTTTTACATCGCCCGTTGCTACCAAGACCTCCAGATGGTGTTATTTATATACACAAATTTCAGAAAATAACTACCCTGAAATATACCAACTCCACATTTAATTAACATAAATGTTCATTTTATTTAAAACAAAAAAGAAAACTGGTATAATTACCGCACAGGGTAGGAGTATTTTCGCCTCGGAATCTCCTGCTAGCTCTATGTATTTGTCTGTCAGCCCTAGTTAGATGATCCAGAAAACTTACATTAGCAAACGTAAAAACTCATCAAGCATATGTTTATGGAGCCAAAACACAGATACCGCTTAAACTAACATTGGCTGGAAATAGTGAATTGGAAATAGTTCATTACGCATAAAGGTAGAATATTTCTTTACAGATACTTTGGCAATGCATTCGGAACAAATAAAAGAACAAGAACATTCTGTTAGCTTATGAAGAATTTAAAGGGACGCTCTCGCCATCATATGCACTTTAATGCATGTAACGTAAATATGCATTCATTTTAGTAGGGCTGTCAGCAGTGAAGTATTTACCATGGGTGGTGCCCTAGGCCTTACCCAGGCCAGCACCCCCCCAGCCGCCCCCTCCATGGCCACTGACCTATGATGTCATATGCACTCACTCAGCACTGTGTGAAGGCTGTGCCGGCTCGGCCTCCATGGCTGGTTTGGGAGATCAGAGATCTCTCTTGTAACCTGCCCATTTGGCAGCCGCTGTCCTTCTGCCAGCCCCTGTCCCTGCCGTCCTAAGCCTGGGCCTAGTCGGTCTGGGTCTGAATACGTAACTGGCTGTCAGTAAATGGTTTGTTTGAGAAGAGAAACACAAAAAATAGCAAAGAATAAAAACATACAGTGGAGAAAAAATTATTTGATCCCCTGGTGATTTCGTACGTTTGCCCACTGACATAGACCTGATCAGTCTATAACTTTAAAGGTAGGTTTATTTGAACAGTGAGAGACAGAATAACAAGAAAACAATCCAGAATAACGCATTTCAAATAAGGTATAAATTGCATTTTACTCAGTGAAATAAGTATTTGATCCCCTATCAATCAGCTCCCAGGTGTCTTTTATACAGGTACAGGAGTGCTCCTAATCTCAGCTAGTTACCTGTATGAAAGACTCCTGCCCACAAAAGCAATCAATCAAACTCCAAAATCTCCACCATGGCCAAGACCAAAGACTTGTTCCCCTCCCCCCACTGTATTATTATTATTATTATTATTTACTGTTTTATATATAGCGCCATTAAATTCCGTAGAGCTGAATGTGTAAAATATACATTTATGGACTACCCCGCCCCTTATTAATGTTATGATCATAAGTGTCAACTTGCCGGGATTGACTCTGGGGCATATTTGGTCAGGTCCAATCCTAGACCAGGCTACACCTACCCCCCTCAATTTGCCCCACCTAAATCTCCGTCCACTTTCTGGCCTTTTAAAGTCTAACTAGAGTTTGCCCTGCCTTTATATAGGTAGCCCCACCCCTTATTATAGACAAATCTGGGAAGTTCCCCGATAAGGTTATGCTCCACCTCCTGGATATTAACTCTCTAATCCAGTGATTATATTGTCAGAGGCGTAGATTTCATGTAACAAAGTATTACTTTACTGAGAGGGTAGTAGATAAGTGAAATATCCTCCCAGCAGCTATGGTAGAGGCTAATCCAGTAAGGGAAGTTAAACATGGATAGGATAGGGATATGGCTCTGGTATAACTATTTTATGATCCCACATTTCTTCCCCAGTGTACTTTGTACTTGTGTTTAATACAATAGGAACCCTTAAACAATATGACTTGAGTGTGTACTGAAACATAGAATGTGACGGCAGATCAGACACATTCGGCCCGTCTAGTCTGCCCGTTTCTCCTGCTATAAAGACTCAAACCTTAATCAGTCCTTGGTCTCACGAGCCATATACCTATACCATGCATGTTTAATACCCTCACTGTATTAGTATGTATTCTAGTAGTGTATTAGTATGTATTATAGTAGTGTAATGGCATGTATTATAGTAGGGTATTAGTATGTAATATAGTAGTGTATTGGTATGTGTATTAGTATGTAATATAGTAGGGTATGGGTATGTGATTAGTATGTAATATAGTAGTCGTATGGTATTGTCATTAGTTATGTCAATACAGTATTATTGGTATGTGTATTAGTATGTATATAGTAGTTATTGTATGTGTCATAGTATGTAAATTATGAGTTAGGTATTGGTATGTGTATTAGTATGTAATATAGTGTGTATTGGTATGTGAATTGTATGTAATATCTAGTAGTGTATTGGTATGTCGAATTAGTAATTAATAGGGCGATAAGGGTATATGGTATGTGGGAATTAGTATGTATCTTATAGTAGATAAAAATCATGGTATGTTGTAATAGTATGTTATAGTATTATTGGTATGTGATAGTATTAATATAGTAGGGTTTGGTATGTGATTGTATGTAATATTAGTAGTTGTATTTGTATGTGATTAGTTACTGTAATATAGTAGTGTATTGGGTATGCTGATATTAGTATTGTAATATTAGTAGGGCTATTGGTATGTTGAATAGTATGTATTATAGATAGGGTCATTGTCAGGATATTAGTATGCTAATATAGTAGTATGTATTGGTATGTGTATTAGTATGTAATATAGTAGTGTATTGGTATGTGAATTAGTATGTATTATAGTAGGGTATTGGTATGTGTATTAGTATGTATTATAGCAATGTAATGGTATGTGTATTAGAATGTATTAGTATGTATTATAGTATGTATTGGTATGTGAATTAGTATGTATTATGTTAGTGTATTAGAATGTATTAGTATGTGTATTAGTATGTGTATGTAGTTTTACATGTGTTACTGTAGCACACGACTGTTTTCAAACACGGACAGAATACTGAACCCTTATCCGTTTTAGTACATTTGTTTTTTTGCATAGAGGCGAACATAAGAGAATACAGCAGACTTACAGCAATCTGCTCCTTTTTTATAGGAACACATTTGCAGAAGTGTTTCTGCTGCAAGACAGGAATTCCAAATTAGACATTCACAATAGAGCAGAGCTCCATCCTGCAACGAAGGTAGCTTAGCCAATAAAAGCGCTTGCAATAAAATAAAAAGGAGGAAAAAGCCAGTCGAGGGAATTGAACGGAATAGAATAAACTTCGGCAATTCATTAGGAATAACAGTGGTCCTAATGAACTCTCTGGCATGCAAAGTCAGATCCCTGCCACGCTCAAAACTAAACCAAAGTGGCAGAACAATCTTCAGCTAATAGAACCTACAACAGTCCATTTCATAGACCTCATGTTCTTCCCGTTTCATTTATTTGTAACTGCTCCCGCTTGGCAGGAATATAATGACACTTTTCTAGACTGAAAACAAACCCTTAAAAAAAAAGAAAACACTTAGGGAGCGGTATATGACCAGCCGATCCCACACAGCAATGTTAATGTCAATGGACTAATCGTGCAGATGGGGAGACTTACCCCCCACGGAGTGACAATATGTACTATGGAATGGGAGAGTTTCATCGCCATCCCATTCAAGTAAAGCCCTGCTAAGCCAAGTCCCTCAGCACCATTTGCGATCCATGATCAGTTAAAGCATCATTGAGAGACCTCTGAGATAAAAGGTATCATCAACTACTAAAGACACTTGGTTCACTGTGACCATTAAGGCTTCATTCAGATTTTTTGTTCATAAAGAAGAGGAGTTAAACAAATAAATGGACCGGAGGACCTTGAGATCATAAGTTACAAGTCACAATAGCACCCTTTACACTATGGAGGACAGGGCAGAGGTGCCACAACCTCCATGGCTCGCTGCACCCAGTGCATATGATGTCATGAGATGGACATGACATCATATGTCGGTAGCCATTAAAAGTCAAGTGGCTGCAGAGGTGAATCCAAGGCATGGCTGGGGTGCTTACCTAGGGCAGCGCCATGGATAAATACCTTGTTGGGTGGAATTGGTCCTTGAGAGCCATTGTTTCAGTTAAGTGGCTCTTTTGCCCATGTTTGTTTCCTTTAGCTAATTCAGGGTTTGGGGGTTTTTTTTCTTGAGATTGTGCTATAAGTGGAACAGCCTTCCAGCAGCCGTGGTAGATGTTATTACAGTGATATTCTTAACCATACATGGATGGAAAGGACTTAGGGCAAGACTAAAACAAATTTGAGGTCTAACAGCATGAAAACAAGAGCTAGATTGTGCCGAATGGCTCTTATCCGCCGTCGTAATGTATTCTGATTCCTATATATAACTTTTTATTTCTATTTCTCTTATTTGGTATCTTTGGTTTCCCGTTTAATTGCCTCCGTGCATCATGACATATTACGCTCGCGTAGAACTGAATCAATTAAAATAAAAACAAATTCTGTTTATTATGCAACGCGTAATTAGTCACATCTTGACATCAGCACCTCTCTCGGATTAAAAAGCCAAGGCATCAGATTAACGGATAAGTGATGTTAATTAAAATTGTATCAAACAGGAGCGAAAATAAAACACAAACTCAGTATCAAAATCAGGGGGGGGGGGTTGGTTAAAAATGCCACGTATAAATACATAAGACCCGCTAGGAGAACTTACAAATAATACATTTATTGCAGTTTTTTTGGTTCTATTTTAGCAAAAAAAAAACTCTGAAATTTTCAGCAGTATAACCGTCGATTTATTATTTGTAACATTTAGTTTTTAATGAAAAAAAAAAAACTTGAAACTTTCAGCATTCTAACTGTCAATTTATTATTTGTAACATTTGGTTTAACGCAGGAAATGGCTTTTTAATTTTCACCCTCTTTTTAATCTAAGCAAGCGTACGAGGCGGCGGAAATAAAATAAATAAATAAATAAAAATACACAAGCATCTGCTCATTGATTTTGATGGATGCTCTCGTTAGCACAAGATAGTTTTTTTCATATTTCACGGCAAAAAGCATAAGTAGGAAGAGGGGGAGAAAAAAAAAAACGCAGCCATTAATCTTAATAGCGGGCGTTATCGCTATGCAAACAAACCAAAAATATTTATAAAGGCCGGTGTTAACAAATATATAAATTTGCTCTTATGATGAATTGTCAGATTTAACCTTTTTAGTTAATAGGCGTTTGAGAAACATACACCGTACTGTGCAAAAGTTTTAGGCAGGTGAGAAACATTGTAAAACTATATCTAGAAGAATTTTAATGACTGTTTTTTGAAGGGCACACAGGCCAAATATTGTTAAATAGATCTCCCCCCCCTTGTTTGCGCATTTCGTTGTTTGAAATAAATAAAAATAAAAGCAATAACTATGTCATTTTTTGAAATGTATATAACTATATTTTTTTTAAAGTTGCAAGAAAAGCCATTTTTAAAAGTACTTTTAATATAGTAATTAATTAAAGTACTTAAAAAAAAATTCTGCAGGTTTCTTTAAAAAAAATATATAAAAAAAAATGTAGTAATCAATATTTACAAAAATAAGATCATTTCAGATTTGCCCATGTGATATCCATAAACAAAAAAAAACATAGAATTTTCTATATGTTGAAAGTTCAGCTGTTTTAAAATCAAGGCTGCCTGAACCATTCGGCAGAATACAACACAGATATATTAATGGGGTGGAATAACCTTGCAGTCCCCCCCCCCACATTGCCATTAGGTGGGTCTTTTAATGAGTATATATTTATGATTTTAATCTGTAAATAAATGTACTTTATTTTACATTTTATGTGGAGTTTGGAAAATATCTCCCAGCAATATTAATACACAATTTGTATATTTTTAAGATTTCTCTATATTTTGGAACCAGAGAGGAAATCAAGCCGAGAAGGAAGGCGGAATACGTGTCCAAAATCTCTCTACTATAATATAGTACGTGCCAAGTGGCTCGAGATAAATTATCAAATACATCTTCTGGAAAACTGCGGGATGGATGTAAAAGACAGAATTTAGATTTTGTATATTCGCTTGATTAGTGTAAAAGTTTATTTTTTTTGGTAACTACAGCTGGGACCTTTGTCCAGTTTAATACATTTTTTTAGGAAAAATAGCGTATAGAGATATATAAATGGTTAGTAGCGAATCACCCTATTTAATAGACGTCGCACATTTAACATACCGCAATACTCAATAATGTTATTTATCTTTCTTTATGGCAAAATTGATTTTAAACCATAATAACTTTTATAGTAAATGACAAATCAATATTAAATTGAGTGTTTTAAAAACATACAAAGCTTCTTAGAATCTTTCCACCCTTTAATGGTGTAATTTATGTCTATGGTTGACCAATAAAAAAAAAGACCTCTTTTAATATCCAATCGTGATGTTACAAAGTGGTTCTGGTACCAATCAGCAGGAACAGCCCTTCGGTTGCTATGGTGATAAGGCCACTTTTGGAAACCTTGAACCAAATTTTACACATTTCTAGTGGCCAAAGAGGGGCACTTTTGTCTTAAGGCTTGTGCTTAAGGGACAGGGGATTAATAATAATAATAATATTAATAATATATTTTATTCACGCAATTTCGTTTGCAACCTAATTTCACATGACT